>JAJONI010000467.1:0-23596 GCA_022190145.1 Pezicula rhizophila
TGAATGGTATAGATTCTGAATACCTCACTTGCTATTTTTGAAAATCATGACAGTAGATTTTAGAATATTTCTAGTCCGTAAGAGATAATTCTAGCAACAGGTCATTTCAACACCATTTCAGTCTGTCTTTTGTTAATTCTTTCGCAAATCATACCAACAACACTTCTGACTTGTTATACCAAAGCTATGAAATTGAAAGGAAGTGATAGCCAAAGAGTGGTACTTTCATGGCCCAAAAACACTTGCTATGCACTGTTCTAGTCTTTAGGAGAAAGTGCCTTCAACAAAATGTACCCCTAATTCATTCATAAAATTCAATTCCTTGTCCATAGGTTTCTTATATTCATACCGCTAGTCATATATCATATCCTAGAGACCTGCTGCAGTGGCTTAGATAACTTTGATTCCAGAGCTCTCAATCGTGGGTCTGCAACGGCAAGAAAGTAAGGGAGTCTACAAGTCTTCTCGCACCTAACTAAGCAGTTCTCTCAATTACCCAGTGAGTGGTACACCCGACTTATTTATGGTAATAGTTCAAGGAAAAGTATTAACTTACATATTGAATAGACATTTACACCTGATATTCAACTTGTGTCGCCACGAAAATGAGCACCGATTCAAAAGGGTTTCTAGGAACTGCTGAGTAAGGAATTAAGCACCCTTCAAGACTCGAGGCAGCCCAGCTAACATGACTTCAGGGAAGAGCTTGGAACCGAGGTCGTTACAATTCGCGTCGGTCCAAAAGGGAAGGAGTTTGTGGTCCACAAGAACCTAGTCTGCAAACGCTCAAGCTTCTTCAACAGTGCCTTCAACAGCGGCTTCAAAGAATCCGAAGAGGGAATTCTTGATCTCCCTGAAGACAAGCTTGATGCTTTTGACTGCCTGATCAAATGGATCTACCGAGACGAACTCCCTGATTGTCCGAGCCCGCGATTTCCAGACGATGCCGAATCCTCCGATCGCGCTTTTGATGTCCTGATGGAATCTTTCATCCTCGCTGAAAAACTGTGCATTGAGGATTTCAAGAACAAGATCATGGATCGGATTCAAGATATCCAAGATAAACACAATCGCATCCCGTATCCGATGGGCATCACGAGAATATATCAAAACACGTCTGAGAAGAGCAAGTTAAGATTGTACTGTGCGACTTGTGCTGCAAGAGAGATTCTCTACTCTACGAAACCGGGTGATTTGTTGGTGGACTATGCAGGTCTTGGGGAGGAGTTTGTTGCGAATTTATTTGAGGTGATGAATAAGGAACGAAAGGCGTTGAAATCCAACCCAAGATCGCGAAGAGGTTGGTGGGGAGCATGTTACTTTCATACGCATACAGATGGAGTTGGTTGTCATCTGGATGTGGATAAACCAGCCGGGGAAGGGAAACTGCTGGCTAATTTTGGGAAAGATATTGGGCTATGACCTGATATGAATTTGCTCCTAATGCCCTGGATAGGAGAGGAAGTTAACATAATTCCAACAAAATTACATTTGGGCTTAACTGGGCAAGGAAAGGCATAGACGAGCAAGTGAAGTGGCAATCAGAAAATGTGGTGCTTAAGTGAAGAATAAGCAGATAGGTCTGTTTCTATGCCTGTTGTAGTGTAGGGTGATATGTCACTTCAAATTCTGGAATTAATTGTCGTAAGAGGCACATGATGGCAAGAGTAGTGCTATATGGATAGATGGTTAGCTTACTTCCAGGTCGTTCCAACGTTTTATCCTTGAAAGAATGTATCCCCTTAGAATCGAAAATCATCAAAAGTTGTCGCTTAGTATACATTCCGGATTGCTCAAAGTGCACAGTTCCTTTAAGTTCTTGCATTCTGAGATCTAATATGATTAGCACCGCCTTTCTATCAAGTTTAAACTACTCAAAGAAGAGGAAGCTGAGAAGAAGGATGCATCGTAAACAGTGGCAAAAGAACCACCCTTACAAACAATCAAACAATAAGCTTATTTCTGGCAGGAACAAAGGGATTTCTTTTTCTCAAAAGAGATTTTTCTTATGCACAATTCTGTTGTTGAATCTAAAGACAGTAGGACTTTGTATAGATTATGAAAATAGAGTTATATTCATCTTACACGGCTTTCATCAGATAGAACGTAATAAGAAGAAACCAAAAAGAAGGCAAATCCTAACCTGATGCGGCGGTCGGTCCCTTCCTGATATATAAAAAAAAACTCCCTTATTCACAATCACGTCGAAACAGCTCCAGCCTCCCAGCCCATCTCTTGTACCAGCCTTCTCCACGATTTCATACCTCTCTCAGCATGTTCCTCTGGACACTCCTGCCTCGGATCCGCCATGGTCCGACTAAACAATTCCATCGAGATCCAGCCCTTATACCCCAACCCTTCCGTGATAGCCCTCAGTACTTTCAAAACAGGCAAGTAAGCACCGTCCTCAAAGGGGAATAACCTCGCATTACGAGACCAGCTCATACGCGCCGGTTGACTCTCAACATAAAATTCATGTCCTGGACCAAGCGGACTTGACAAGCGCTCCGCATCCACGACCTGGACATAGAAGACCTTACTAACGTCGATAGTACGGACCATTTCCTCCAGACTGGCGTTCAGAACAGCGTCAGCGTTGGGGATTGTGCCAGATGGAGTTGCTGGGTCAGCCCATTCGCGACCAGCAATCTGGAATGTGTCGAGGCACATGCCAAAGTTCGTGCGGTCAACGGCGGTGATTAGTGACCATGCTGCTTTCCATGTATCGACGAAGGTACCCCAGCATAAATTCTCGTATGCAAAACGCACTGGTGGGACTTCTTTCAACCCGAGGTCCGCTACTTCACGTAGATCGCGAACGAGGATTTCGTGATCGTCCGTGATGCCTTCGGTGAGGAAGTTGCTTGGGATTTGAATGGTGTTCGTGCCCAGGACTTTCACGATCTGGAACCAGAAGTGCAGTTTCTTGATTCGGTTCGTGTGCTCGGCTGGGTCGAGTAGGCCTTCGTAATGTAGGAAGGGTTGGAGACCGATTATCTCCAGATTACGCTCGGTACACAGGGTCTTGGTGAGATTGGCGGCCGAGAGTAGATTTGAGTCTGTAAGACCACCTGGCAATGACTTGGCCAGATATTCCAGGTCTTCGTAGAATATCTCGATGCCTTGGAAGGCTTGCTTTGAGGCTTGGTCGAGCTTGGGCTGTAATTCGTGGACCCAGGCTCGTCCGAGGGACATGCTGGCTATGGCTGGTTTGTAGTCCATTGTCAAGTACTTTTTATTTTCCTACAGTTGTACCGTGTCACTTCGATTTTTGTGGCAGGCTGTACAGACTTCTTCAGTTCTTCTTTTGGCAATGCATCGTAGTAATCATCATAAATTGGGGATATGACACCTTACCCCTCCACCCCATATGGGAAAGATTTTAAGCGGTCCGGGTATGAGCTATGCGGTGGGCGGAGAAGTTCTACGGTGCCTTTTTTCGAGCCTCTTCTTAACATTGCTTTACCTTGTTCTACTGCCTTACAATCACAGCAAGCTTCGACGAGGCTTACGGTGGTATTATGTCAAAGCTTTGAAGTCGGGATCATTAGTCTTGAATGCAAGCACGATGCATACTAGCGAACTTCCTTCCACTGTAAGTTTACTGAACCTCTAAAATTGACCTTGCATTACCGACAACAACATCTAAATTCTAGGTACACTACTATCCATAACAACACGACTATTCATCCCTGCTAATTCTCGATCCCTTTTAGCAAGAGCCTCTCTCATCACCTGTTTCGGCGCCTCTCTTCCCGTCCAAAGCCTAAACTGATCAAAAGCCTGCTCCAATAATACCTCTACGCCAGTAACAGTATGCCAACCCTTTCCCGCCTGCATAGCAGCCTCCAACATAGGAGTTAAGCGAGGCTTATAAGCCATCTCAATACAAATTCCATCCGACTTTGCAAAGACAGCCTTGGGGAAGAACTCAACACTTGTCCGATCAGCAGGTATACATCCAATGACGACATCCGGAGCAACAAGTCCACTTGTAAATTCCTGCAGACTATCCAGAACCGTAATCTGGAATAGAGGCGCAAAACTTGTTGCGATGTCATCGGCTCGAGATCGGGTACGGTTGAACAAGTAGATGTTTTTCAATCCGCTTCGAAACATTGCGTAGAGTGCTGCTCGTGATGCACCTCCTGCACCAATGACTAATCCTGTCTCCATACTTCCAGGCATCGCTTTAGATTTTTCGAGCAGGACTTCGTGGAGGCCACTCCAGTCGGTGTTGTCGCCACGCAATCTTGTGCTTGATTCATCTTCGCGAATTAAGGTGTTGACGGCACCAATTAGCTGCGCATGCTCTGTGATAGACGCGCAGAACTTTCCAATCGCGAGCTTGTGAGGCATTGTGACGCTTGCACCGCCGAAAGAAGGAGAGGAGATGAGGGAAGCAAGCTCGTCAACGCTGTTTGTTTCGTGGATTTCGTAGGTATATGGAAGTTGATAGTGTTGGAAGCTAGCAAGGTGAATAGTTGGAGACATGCTAAATGAGATGCCTTGGCCGAAGATGTAGAAGTTCTTCATCTTTAGTGGTTTCTCGTCAGGTGGATTTGTTGGCATTGTAAGTTATTCTAAAATGGTATATTCGGGAGTAGAAAATGTAGGAATATCAAAAACGTACGTAGTATTCTAGGAATATGTACACAATTTAAGCACCCAAAATCCCGACCGATTTGTACCCATGGAAGTAACTCCATCACTCTGGCTCTTGTGTTTGAATGGTAATCAGGAAGGAGGTCGGAATTCTGGGAGCGAGCTACCGTAGGAAAAAGTCACAACCGTCTCACAAATAAATAGGGGGTGGGTAACAATAGAGCCTAATCGAATACCCGTGATGCCCAGCCTTGTCGCTAGGAACAAATTACAGTACAGTACAGTACATAGCAGAAACATAAGATTCAAAAGAGGGCATAACATTTCGCAACTGTAAAATAAATCTGTATGAAATAATTTATTCGTGATTTATATATATATATATATCCCAGTATCAATCATTTTGTCACTCCACTGAATATTCATTCAGTGTCATTTTTGTTTTATAAAAAAAAATCTCCACCAACCGAACAGGGCCAAAATCAGGAACACAGGAAAAATGGCTACTCCCCTAGAGAAGTCTGCTGCTGAAAAAGCTAACCTCTACCTTATTGGTGTCGGGGTCTCACACTCCATAGCACCTGCTATGCATAATAGCATAGCAACCTCGCTCTCAAAGCCATGGACATTCTCCGCCCTCGAATGTCCCACTGTGCAAGACATGGTTGATACACTACACAGCGCCTCCTTCGCCGGCGCCGTAATCACAATGCCCTACAAGCAAACAGTTATACCATTTCTCTCTGGCATTGACGAGACAGCATCAAAGATTGGCGCTGTCAACAACGTGTATCTGACAAAGGAAGGGAAATTGCGAGGGACGAACACGGATTGGGAAGGAATTGTAGGCTGTCTTCTTAGCGCTGATGCGACTGGTGCAGGGAAAGGAAAACCTGCGTTGATTATTGGTGCTGGAGGAGCTAGTAGAGCAGCTGTCTACGCACTGAGGTCCGAATTGGGCTGTTCTACTATCTATGTCATCAATCGGGACGATGACGAAGTGAAGCAGTTACTTGCAGACGCGGAGAAACAACATGATACCAGATTGGAAATTGTGCATGTGAAGACGGTGGCTCAGGCAAAGCAGCTCACGAGTCCTTTTTATATTGTTGGAACAGTACCAGATTTGGAACCCAAATCGGAGTCGGAAATCCAGATGCGGGATATCTTGGAAGTGTTTTTGGAAACGGAAAAGAAAGGAGTTTTGTTGGATATGTGCTTTAAGCCGCGAAATACTAGGACTTTGAAGCTAGGAAGGAAGTTGGGTTGGGAATGCGTTGGGGGCACTGGGATTATTGGATTCCAGATTGGAACACAGTGGAGTTTGTGGACGGGAGACGATGTAAGAAGTACCTTGGACAAAGAGCAAGCTTGGGGAGTTTTAAATAAGGCTGCCGAGGAGAGTACAGCGATCAACTTCTGAATTTTTTGTTTGTTTGTTGTAGGCTATACTAATGATATTGTACTAAAAAATATCATAGCTTTTCAGTATCCTTACATTTTCAGAAAGGACTTAACGACGAAATTATAATTGGGACACTAAACAAGCGACAGTCGAGGAACACTTAATAATAAGTGATTTTACATAATAATCACTTGAGTAAAAGACAGCAATTAAATCAACTAGGTTACTCAAAGAATTTTAGTCCTTTGCTGCACGACGCGCCCTAACTGCAATGTCCATGGTGAGAGAGGCCCAAAATGATGGACCGTGAAAAGAAAGAGCCGAGATGTCGACAGCCGAATTCTGAAGTCTACACACGCATCACAACTTAGTCAGATTTGTCCCAAAGTCAAACCAGGGCCACATCAAGATAGAAAATGAATTTAAGAAGAGGGACAAACACCAGTGACATAGTTCGATGAGTAAGTAGATCCCTCACCAAGTGCTGTGGCACACCAAAAGTCAACGACGGTTAATGTAAAAGCCGGTCCTGAAACCCCTCCACAAACAACCCCTCTACAACAAGCGTTGCTAGGATACTAGGATAACCCTTCTGCAGCTCAAAGCCTGCACAATGACGGTACAGTATATAATCTGCCCTCTCTTATACCCTTTATAAGAGAGGGCTACAGCACAACCAAAATCCCTTTTCCCATTTCACATCTCACATTTCACAACAACAAAAACTCTCAATTTCTTTTTTGAAAAATTCCAAACAAAATGCCAGACCTCCACAGCCTCCCAGCCGGTTCACGACCGGAGAACGCCATCCGCAACAACGGACCAGACTCACTCGTCCTCGAACGCTACAAACTACGAGAACTAGCTGAAGGATGGCCCTGCTACCGGTACATATCTTCATTTCTTCCTTCCTTCCTTCCCAAACCCACACATCAATTCCATTCCATTCATTCCATTCCACACCCCCACCCCCAAAAGAAAGTAAACAAACCCCAAAACAGCTAACTAACGAATTACCACAATATAGCGACGCCTGCGAATGGGAGAACCTAAAATCCATCTTCCACCCTAACGCCCACATCTACACGACCTGGACCGGCCGAACCTCCTACCTAGATTTCATCGCCGGCTCCCAGAAAGGCATGGACTCTGGCGCCTTCATCATGCACCGGATCCACGGGTCCACAACCGATATCAACCCTAGCGGCACGCGCGCCGTCACGAAGATGAAGGCGACCATCACGCAGCGCTTCGATCTGGACGGGGTCCTGGCGGATGCGGAGTCGGATTGTCGGTTTTGCTTCTTCTGGAGGAAGGATGAGAATGGGGACTGGGGCGCGGATTTTGTGAGGCATTGGTATGAGAAGGATAAGTTGATTCCGGTGAATCCGAATCGGGTGCCGGTGCTTGATGAGGTGGCGTTGGAGAGGTTTCCGAGTGGGTATCGGTATTTGGCTTATTGTCAGGAGAGGACGATGGGGGTTAAGGTTCTTTTGGATTTGCCGGGGCATAGGAGGGAGGGGGAGAGTGTTAATGGGAAGAAACATGATTTGTTGTATTGGCAGGCTAAGGCTTGGGTGGAGGGGGAGGAGATTGAGTTTTAGTAGGTGTGAATGAGTGTAAATCGATTAGATGGGAGGAGTACTGTTGGTACTGACTTGACTTGGTGCACATAAATTGTAACTACTATTACTTGTTGATCTGCTTATTTTTGTTTTTAGTCTATTCTACTAATACTAAATACAATAGTAGTTTTGATAACATTCATTTGTAAGATCGAGTGCGCAAGAATGTCACACCTAGCTGTGCTACGGCAAAGTCATGTCGCAGTCGCAATTAGCAAATCAGCTTCCGTTTAGCGGTACAGGAACAAGGCCTTCAGAATGCTGCTCACTGGCAGGAGGCAAGGCTCGAGAACCGAAGATATCAAACAAAACCCCCTGCCAAAAGTCATTGATATAAGATCAAGTACGACCGTACTGTCTGAGAAATGTGTTGATCAATCCACATGAATTGTGACTTACCGTTCTAATGAACTTTGAAGAGACTAGCATAAACGTTGCTCATCTATTTCCGTCCCTAAATTCAAAGGCAAGTACGGCCAGCTAGGACAAGGATACTAATTCTTTTGAAATACACAATGCTTCTGGGCTATATGCGAGCCTGAGAAGAAAATAGGTTACAAGTAGCTGCCATCATACATGTAGTGAGGACCATGGGAGGGTATAGGAATTCGAAACTAATTGTGGAAGGGCGTATTCGCGTATCCATTGCTAGGTTCGACTCGTTGGCCCAAATATACATGTACGGAGAAGCTGTATAGTAGCACGAATAAATCGGCCTTCTAAGAAGGCGTTCCCGGATGTGATAATTTCAACACAACGTACGAATTGGTTTATAAGAGATTATTTTGATTAGGCTAATTCAGTTGTGTAAGTCAGCTGAGTTAACTCAATCAAGGAACGTACTCAAATTAAGGGACGTACCTAAGTGCATCACTTATGTCTGAATATATCGATGCAAAATGATCTCTTATAAACTAATTAGTACTGTAACAGATTATGCTTAAGGGGTTTTGAAGTCCTGGCAAAAATCGTAGAAGTCTAGATTCGTCATTTCCGTGGCTGTGAAGCCAAGATTTTGGAGACATTGGTCTTGAGTCCCAATCCTGTCAGTCTGTTATTAGTTTCCCTATACTAGAGAGTTTTAAACTGTGCTGGTAGTACCTACCACTCAGTTGTATCAACGGTGCTAAGTTCGTTGAATAAAGTGTCATGGTCGAGAGGAAAGTTGAAATTCCCCCGTGGCGACTGTGAAATATTTGTTTGTACGGGAGGACTACGAGAAGTAATATTCTCTGCTATTTCGTCATATCGTTGTATTAACAGATCAACTTGTGCCGTGGAATCTAAAGAGCTATCTTGTTCCATAGGTTTAGTACAGGGCTTGACTGTAGTACTGCCGCCAGTGCGATTGCAATCACTAGATCTGGTCGTCGTAAAGGAGGGCATAATCGTCTGCGCTTTGTTGTATTCGAAGTTTTTGCAAACGTTTTTGTCGCACAGCTGAAGCGTTTCAAAGGTGTCGTCGCTGGTGCACTCTTGCTGCAGAGTTTGATGTATCATTTCAAAGCCGGGCCAGACTTTCCTAATTCCTTCTAGCTGGCTAAACGCCCTCGGTTTCCACATCACTCGTGGTGCAGTGCTTGATGTTATTTTATGGGCATCATACATATGGCCGAGTTCGAGTAAGACGGACATGAAGTACTCAAAAATTGGTGGGGCAGTATCAAGTCTAAATCTGCGGGAGAAAATCTCTAGTACGATGGTCATACGTTCCAATATGTCTCGGAGCTCGTGAACATGCTGGTCATCGTTGCTGGCGCCGTTAATGCGGCAGTGCTTTATTGCCAAGGTCGCCAACGAACTAAGGAAAGTGAGGTGATAGTTCAGGTGATGTGGAAGGAGATCTGGACTAGTTGACGAGGTTAAACTAAGTTGTGGTACATCGTTGGGCTTTACCATGATCTGGCGCAGTTTGTGCCTAAGCTCGACCAACTTCATATCTTGTCCTGTATGGGCTGGGGGATGTCGGATTATCTCATTCACAGTACCGGTAATAAAAACAAATTGATTGAATGTGCTGAAGATCAGTGGAGGCTGCCGGGAAATAGATTCTCTGTGTTTGCTCTTCCCCAGGCAATCAAGCCACGGATCCCATTCTTCTAGGCCATTCTCTTCGACCGACCACCCGATGGAGTCGACATCCTCGACGCCCAGATGGGGACATCTACCCAGTCTGGCAGCAATCAATGTATCTAATACAAAACATCCAAGTAAGGTACGATTATCTTGTGGGCTGGTGGCTGGCTTCGGAGGCTGAAGTGATGATGGCGAGCATCGATTAAGTCCCAGTTGTACAGCAATACGGGCAGCTTGCCCCACAAGCAGCCAGGCGGCCTGATACCGATTAAGGCCAAGACTGACTAGTGATAGAATAAGTAGAGCTTGTATGTGACGGATATCAAATATTCCATCTTCTGCTGGAATCTGATTTCTTGCGTAGAAATACAATTGTTCCGCCGTCAAGGGAACCACTTCTTGACCATTGAGACTAGAAGGCTCTATACTTTGGTGTTGAATATCAGCAAGTGCGAGAATTGACCATAACACTGCTTGCGATCCGGAGTTTGCCGCTACCTTTGCCTTATGGATGGTCCCATGCCCTTGATGGAACGTCTTAAGTATATCGTTCTTTTCCACAATTGGAAACCACGAATGCGTGTGGGCAAAGTAGATATTCAGGAGACGCCAGCTTCTGGATGGAAGACGAGGCAGAGAAATAGAGTCACTCTTCTTAGTAGATTCAGAGGATAAATCCTGGGCACTTCCAGAGTCTGGCTGCAGATTGGTAGACGGTGGCTGAAAATCGCGGTCATTAGAGATGGCTTGGTCCTCAGGTAGCTGTTGAGAAACATCGCACGCCGTGTCAGTCTCAGACACCGCAATGCTAGTGTCCATGGATCCGCTGATAACCCCTTTATGCCTTTTGACTTTTTCCTCTGAAGTTTTCATCGCTGAATGGCGGCGCTTCAGCTCTCGATATAGCTGACTCTCACACCAGTGCTGGTATAGGTTATCTTTGGCTGTCTCATCACCAGAAGTTGCCCAGAAGCTCCCGTCTTCGGGGAAGATAACGGTCTGGGTATCTTTCTGGATTTGAAGCAGTTGGCCCATACCGAGTTCAAGATCGCGAGCGTAGTCCACCAGTCCTTTTGCATAGGCCTCCAAATCTCTCACATAACCCTCGGGGAGTCCACGTTTCCTCAGGCCAATGTCATACGAACAGACCACACCTCGAGCCCGGCAAGTTGAACAGTTAGGTTTCACGCCATCGCATCTATCTCTTCTTGCGCGGCACCTGTGGCAGGCCTGTGAGACGCGTTTTCTTGAGGATGATTGCCGAGTCTTGGAGTAAAGTTCGTGATTCATTTCTTTTGACGTTGTCCTCAGAGAATTACACAAGATCAGGCATAACGAGGAGCGTTGTACTTGTACAGTAGCTGAGGGTAGTGGACAAATACCAATGCCACGCAGAGGGTTTAGCCAAGTAAGTGCTTGTGGAGGACTGTACTACCGTAGGAACGTAGGACCGTAGGTACAGTACTGTACACTACGGTAGCGGCTGGCTGGGGGCGGAGGTGGACTTGACTCGCGTTCCCCGCCGTATTTCCCCCTGTAAATCTCCCCGCATTTCAAAGGAAGAATGCTTAACCGGGTCTCATTCATCTTTCCCTGTCCGCTAAGGGAGACAGAGCAGGAAAGTCGCAGTAGTACACTGTAACTTACAGTACCAAACAAAAACCCACCCCTTTTACTTCCTTCAGTCAACTCTCAATGATCGGGTTTCTTTGGACATGTGATTGATTAATGATCAGCTTTTTCTTTCTTTGTTTCGTTTGAGCCTTGAAACCCTCGCTGAAATGGAATAATAGTACGCTCATCACTATTGAACCCTAGTCAAGATTAAATCGTCCAGCGTCCCCTAGAATTTGCACAGAGAAGCTATGACAGTACCCAGTCATGGCATGTGGCCGCAATCGCGGTCATTCGAACCGGATGCATCTATTGTCCTCGTCGGCTCGAGAGGGTGTGGAAAACGGTCGTTGGGATTCATTGCTGCCACCAAGCTTGGGCGCCCGTTCATTACCGAAGACCGTTCTTTTGAAATGGTCACCGGTCTCTCAAGAGGGAATTTTCTCAAGACTCACGGCAATGAGAAGTTCTATCGCCAGAGTGTGGAGGTTTTAAGTTCCATGCTGCTCAAGAACAGAAGAAGATGCGTCATTGAGTGTGGAATGTCAAGTTTGGCAGGTGATGCGCAGTTACTGCTGCGGGAATATTCCAAGACGAATCCCGTTATCTATATTGTCCGCAATCCAAAGAGTATATCGCGACTTTTGAGGCTCGACGATTGTACGGCGCAACGCCTGGCATTAGCTGATCTGCCTCATACGTTTTGTTCAAACCTGGAGTACTACAATCTTTACGATGCCACTTGCCAGGAATCGAACGATGGCGCACAAGACTCTGACAGTCTTTCTCCGATGTACTCATCTAGGCTTAAAAATGCGAAGGAGGACTTTCCGTTCTTCCTTGACATTATCACTGGCCGCTGTTCTACACAACTGGACTCTGAGAGACCTTTCTCAATTACGACGACACCAGCGGAGTTGCGAGCCTATACTTACGCAGTTCCGGTAAGGCTGTCGGAGTTACTTTCAGGGACTCTTGATTTAGTCCAGTTGGAATCTACTTCTGGTGCAGATGTTATTGAATTGAAGGTCGACATTCCACCACCAAAACACTCCAAATATATCTCTAAATTAGTCGCTCTCATTCGGCGGAACATCCAGGTGCCCATTATATTTGTTATTGAATCTCAGGTAAAAAGATCGCTAGGGGAGACATCATATTTTGAGCTTCTTCACTATGCATTACGACTTGGATTGGAATTCGTTGCAGTCGATATCAATTCTTCGCTTGAGAGTATACAGCAATTGATCATCGCCAAAGGTCATACTAAGGTAATTGGCGATTATGTTGATGGAAGGCAAGACTTATGTACAGCATGGTCCAACTCCTCTATGCTCAGACAATATCTCAAAGCAGAGAGCCTGGGCTGTGATGTAATCCGACTTATATTGAAAGTTGCCAACGGTGCAGACACGGAATCAATTCTCACTTTTCGCCATATGATAAAGTTAATGTCTCATTCTAAAAGTCGGCCTCCTCTTATTGCATATGGTCTGGGGCCTAGGAGCCATGCATCTTTGGTTTCCAACCCGACTTTCACGCCAGTCACAACCGTGAGCTATTCAGACCTGGGCGTTACAATAAAGCAAGATCCAGAGCTCCTCACTGCGAGAGAGGCAACTCAGGAACTATTTCGACAAAAAATACTTGATCCGCTCCAGTTCTATATTGTTGGTGAAAGCGTGTACTACAGCCTCTCTCCTGCCATGCACAATGCTGCCTATCGGGTGTACGGGATGAACCATAACTACTCTATTCGCCAGTCTTCATCTCTTGATGAGCTTCAACAACTTATCAAAGATAATGCTTTTGGAGGGGCGGCAATTTCAAACCCATTCAAAGTAGAGATTAAATCATTATTGACCGTGACGAGCAAGGACGCACTCAATATTGGCGCAGTGAACACAGTTCTTCCAATCCGAGCTCTACCAGATGGAAGCATCCCTAACAATATCCCTAACTCACTAATAGATCAAGCAAATCAGCGTGGAAAGGCGGGGACTGTGATTGGCTACTATGGAGACAATACCGACTGGATTGGCATAATGAAATGTCTGCAAAAAAATATGTTGCCCCGAAATGCAGTCACAAGGAGGAGCACTGGTCTTGTCATAGGAGCTGGCGGTATGGCTCGGGCTACAATTTACGCCATGATTAAACTTGGTTGTCAAAGAATTTTCATTTTCAACCGCACAACGCAAAACGCTCAGAGGGTTGCCGAGCACTTCAACGCAATCACTAAAGATTCACACATTGGCACAGGTGAACCATTAGTAGAAGTACTTCAATCTCGCAACGACCCATGGCCCGGGGGTCTAAACCCACCAACAATGATCGTGGCTGCGATGCCAGCAAACAGCATTGAAAATAGACCAGCAGCAAACTTCGAACTGCCAACACAATGGCTCACCAGCCCTTCAGGCGGAGTCGTGATCGAGGTCAGAATTACTTAGACACTCTCCATTTCAACGCTTTGCTAATTGTCGTCTAGCTAGCATATAAGCCACTGATCACTCCATTGATAGAGCAAATCCAAAGGCTCCGCAAAGCTGGCCTTCCATGGCTTGCTGTTGATGGACTTGAAGTACTTCCCGAGCAAGGCATTGCGCAATTTGAGTTGATGACAGGCAAGCGTGCTCCTCGTGGCACAATGAGGCTAGAGGTTTTAAAACGTTATCAGGAGGAGAGTCGGGTTGCTGGGACAGATAAGTAGGATGTTGTGAGCACTTGCAGGTGCAGGAAAGGGTTTCAGGGATAATAAATACACGAAGTAAATGGAAGTACTAAATTATAGGCGGTGTACACAACTCTCAGTAATAAATTACTAGCTTTGCAAATGGAACTTATTAATGTAAACTATATTCCACCTAAGCAAAAATAAGAGGAGGAGCCTCTCGCTTTGCTCCTTAGAAGAAGCCAATGTCCTACTTAGACAAGTGGCAAAAGCATATAACAGTATGTATTCTTAGTGGTCGCCTATCTAACTACTAATTTACTATACGAGGTGAGGCTAGAGGTTGAAGGCTAGTAGGGTTGTAACCTGGAGGGGTTAGAGTACTAAAGCATCTATATCTTAAGGTCTATATACTAATTCTTTACTTTTAGTAGTATTGTGGTGGGGATTCATGTGTGTTCTAGTTCATTTTCTTTTCTTTTTCAGGTATATATGTAGCAGGAGGCAGGAAGCAATGATCATGCGTGGGCATATGGATACAGACCACAATCAATAGAAAGACGGCTCAATTCTCATATTAATCCCCAGACTAAATCTCTACAAGCTCTAATCCATAGGTGCTTAACTAATTATTCATTTGTTCCTCGCGATGCCTTGACTTCTTCGACGATTTCGCTATTGCCTCACACAGTCAACCCACGCCCTAGTAGATTTTGTTTTGGCTACTACCTTACCTTATCACAGTATTAAAAGGTTATCAGTCAAGGCTCTTTTACTATCAAATTTTGCGCAGAACTTTGTCTAAAAAAGATGCATGTAATCGCGATTTAAACCCGGTAGAAGCAGACGGGAAACGGGTCGATTTTCTGCCCGAACTATTTCGTCAGCCTCGCTGATGGCCGAGAAACTCGCGAGCTCAACGATTACAAGGAGTTCCTCCGACAAGTACGGTAATTTACGCGAGTGATTAAGAGATTGTAAGGATATATCTATCTATCTATATATATAAGGGCTGGGAGCCTTCAAGATACCCTTCCTATTCTATGTACATATAGGCATACCATCATTATCATCATCCTTCCTCTTGCCATATCAAACCTGTATCTTAGCACACATGGTACAGAACCCTACCTCCATCGCCCTCTAATTCCAAATATTCATTCCTCCTCAGACGTATCCGTGCTCCCCTCTATCCTCAAACTTTCAGTGTTGCTACCGACGACTCATTATATCCCCCATTATCATAGTCCTCAATACCCAAGTCCGCCTTTCAAATTCGGATGAAAACCAGGCAGTCCACCTACAACTAAGTCACATTATCCATCACGCAGCTTCAGCACCACCTATATCCCAGCAAGAAAATTTCACCATGCAAGACGGCTTCGTAAAGAGTTGGCCAAAGATACTATTACAGGTAGAAGGAGCCTGCATCCTCGGATCAACAATATGGGCCTATTCGCAATTCGATCAATCATGGTGGACATTCGCCGGTCTCCTCCTCATCCCCGATTTGGGTATGGCTGGTTACATAGCCAATACCTCCGTAGGTGCTATCCTGTATAATTCAGCTCATACGGAAACGCCGCCTATACTCCTGCTATGTACTGCGTTGGCACGCGATAATAAGCCGGTCGCAGGATTGGCTTTGTCTTGGCTTGCGCATATTGGTTTGGATCGTATGTTGGGGTATGGGTTGAAGTATGGGACTGGTTTTGCTCATACTCATCTTGGTAATTTGGATTTGTTTGGTGGGAAGGGTGGGGTGAGGAGTGCGGCTTTGTAGGGTGTCTGCTTCTTGGATGAGTTGAGAGGGATGGTTGATCGAGGCTTATAAATGTTGGAAGGGAAGAGGTTGTCTTAGGATAGCACTTCGATCGCAACTTTGTACTTCTTTATGTAGGCCTCCATGTACCCTTGGACAGCAAGCAAGTGTTGTTGTAATTTAGGTATAGGAGTATCTGCCTTATGAAATTTAAGGGTTATATATGGTAGAGCGGATGGGGCGCATAGTCCTCCTCAGCCTATCGTCGTATATACCGGCCAAGTCTTTATCATGGATTGTATATGGCGAAGGTAGCTACTCAGCTTGCTTGAGTGAAGACGACTGAGGAGTTGTAGAGGGTGGTTCTTATTAATAATTTTACTATCATCTACACCCAAGACAGACTAAAATAAGTTTTAGCACCTACGATCATCTTTGGTCTGCACTTGTATCTTGCTTGAATATGGTATTGGATAGAGATTGTTGATGCTGGGCAAGCGCAGGCGAGATCGAGGCTTGAATGTCGTAGAAAATGTATTTCCAATGAGAGGTAGTATGACCATGAACATGAGCGCTTGATAGGATTGATTTCAAGAATTCCGATTTTCCATAGCGAGAATACACTAATTTACATCATTTCCCAAGGGTTCGTCAAGTTCCACGACCATCTTCAGAATAGTATTGCCGCTTCTATAGTTCCTTCCGGCAACGTTGCCCCATTTTTGGAACGAAGGCTGTAGAATTAGCTTGACCGCCAGTCCATTATATTTTTCGACGGGGTTTTTCCCATCATCACCGTCAATCTCCATATATTTTGGCGAAAATGACATTTCCCAATTATCCTTACGACAGATAGGGTAGAAACGGTAAAGAGGACGCTGCTGCTGAATTTTCCAATCTAGCTGCACTGCTTCTTTTATCAAAATCTCAAAATTGGCAAAATTAAGCTCTTTCTCAGTTATTGGCTGCAGCTGTTCGCTGAAATCTACAGCCAAGTCACGTATTGCTATTGTCATGGCGCGGTTAACTGCGTCCGACTTTCGTGCAGCCATTACGCGAGCGGTAGCAACTCTCCATGCGTGCTTTAAATCGTCATCCGGAACGGTTTGTGCTATGAAAGATTATTAATGCACGTTAATCTATTGCTCTGAGATTGTCGTACCTAGACGTGACTTCCAAACTGTATAAGGGTTTTCGGAGAAGCCCTTACAGCCGCCCAACGTTTCATCTCCCGAAACAGCCCAGATATTATGTCCAAAAACTTCGTTCACAAGATTTTGCCAGATATGGGCCTCTACCAACGATCGAACCCCATTGACAGATGTAAGACAATGGCGATACTTTGGACATGTGATATCCATGAATTGAAAATCCTTCGCAGCCATCTTGGTGTTCCTTCGCCCACCCGCATTTCCTGTGGGGACTTTCCACTGCTGGTTACGAACCCAGCGTGTGACATTATAACGAAGCGTTTCAACTCTATCCAAGAAGTATTTATCGTCAAAGAAGCTCGGGTCGCTAACAGTTACCAAAGCTAGAGCATTCAGCGCTTCCTTCCTGGCTTTCTCAGATTCAGCTAGTCTGAGTTTCTTTTCCTGGAGTTCTTCTTCTGCACGACGAAGCTCTTGGCGGGCCAAAATGATATCATTTTCCATCTGGAAATTCCTCTTAGGATCTTGGATTGAAATTTCATTCCTATTACTCTCCCCAGGGGCGTCGTATTCCTTCTTCCTCAGCTGTAAGACTTCCTTACGAAGACGCAGAACAATTCGGACAAGTTCTTCTGGAGATGTCTTCGCTAACTGATTCTCTGACTTTGAGAAGGCTAGCGACTCAATGCTTGCAACAGACAAGTGAGTATGACTTTCCGAGCCGGCATGATCTTCTGTTACTGTTGCAAGGTTATGTTGCTGTCTGGATGAGGGTGTTGGTCTGGTGCTTGTGGCCGCGAGCCGGAGTGAGGCTCTGGATCTGTTTCTGTGCAGTTGTGCAGCAGAGGACTTTCGTTTTACATGTTTTCCACGCCGATTAATTAGATGTCCAGTTTCCTTCGAGCCTTGCGAACTCAAATTGTCGTTGGTAGGTTTCAAGATGTGCTCTGCCTTTTGATATTCATATTGTTGCGTCGAGCGACGGTCGCTATCGCCACGAAGCTGCTGCGTTCGATCAAAGACTATAGGCTTATTAGCCAAGCAAGCAACATTCAAGTACCTTCAAGGTAGACTTACAACTTGACAAAAATCGAAAATTACTCATTTTTATGAGGGTCTCAAACTATTACCATACCGAGGTTCAAAATGCGAACGAAGTTAATGAAAAGAGATTCAGGCAAGGCTGTATTGGCGCTGGTGGCTTCTTTAGCTTAAAACAACGAAAATCGACTTTTAAGCCACCCATCTCACCATTTAACGAATTGGTATTTCGTACGACGTTTACCCCCCCCCTGCCATCCAGCTGCACAGCCATGAATCCCTGCGTATTACGAACCTTGGCAAGTTTTATCAGCTTTTCCACGAATATGTTGGTGTTTCTTTTGCTTTCCTCATTGACCGCTCTAAAAGAATAATATACTGAATAGGTACGCACTGGTAATTAAACCTAGATAACTATCTAACCTCAAGCCAGGCTGGCCTTGGCTTACATTGCAGAGCAAGATGATCCAGCTGCGGGCAAGGCAACTGATGCAATTAGGCCTAAGACAGAACACACAGTTCGAATCGTTTCCGGCCAACTACCACCGAACTTCATTTTACCTTTCAGTTCAGAGCCGACTTTTTGGTCCAATTGCTTCTTATCGGACTCTGCTTGATCCTTCTCTTTCTCCGCTTTACGTAAATCAATCAGAACTTTCCGCTGGACCGTATCATTGTTCTCTCGTGTCAGTCGCTCTCGAAAACGTTGAATCTTGCTTTTACTATCCTCCAGCTTCTTCTCCACTTTTGGCGCAAGAAATGACCCAGCAGCCGTCGCGGCTAGCTTCATGTCCTGGTCGATGAGTTCGTGTTGGATTTGCAATATCGCCAGATCTGCATCTCCCACTAACTGTGACAATATGCCTTCAGCTGAAGCTTTACTGCCTTCAAATCTTGTCATATACGAGCCTTCATCTATCATTTCTTTCCAAAAGTCTTCTTGAAGTTCTTTCTCTCTTTGAAAAGCTACTTTCTTGCCCTCCTCATCAAGGCGATCCCACATCGTCGTAACGAACACAACATGCCGAAATGCTGCTTTGCCAACAAGTCGCTTGAATAGGTCGTATGAATCACCATCCGAGCCATCGAATCTTGTCTTTGTAATGTCGCGTAGATACAATATTCCGCGCAAGCGGAGCCTTTTCGAAAACAAGTATTGCGCTGAAAGTCCTTTCGCAATCTCCCCAAGTATCTCAGTATCACTTCTCTTCGTATCGTTGAAACCAGGGCAGTCAACAATGGAAATATTCGTACGTCCTATTCTGATCTGAACAATCTGACAGGAAGATGTACCTTTCCTCTTAGTGTCACATTTGCAGGCGATCAGCTCGGCGACTTACAAGAGTACAGACTATTGCTTTCGACAGTTGCTCCCTCTTTCAGCGTATTGATAAAGTGACTCTTCCCTGATCCAGTGCTTCCCATGACCAAAATCATACTATCAAAACGATAATTATCGCGCATAGTCCGATTATTTTCCATCCTTATGATTGTGATATATTCGGCAAGCTGATTACAACCGCTTCAAGTTGATATTTTGATATTGTATACACACAGTAGACTACTACATTTCTCGAAGTTGGGATGAAAACATGAAGCCCCCAAATTGAAACAGGAAGACCTCGTGAGATAGTGAAGTGCAAGGCAGACTTTATTTCCTTTTGGAGATGTGGTTATTGGGCGGTGAACAATGAGGCTGGCACAGGTCGCAAGCCACCATTTCCACACTCTTCCCTAACAAGACACCATGAACGACCGATGGCGTTATAACTATCTTTCGTCCTCGAATGAAAAACGAACACGGTATTCGTACTGCATGTAACAGCGGGATATATAGGCACTTAAGTTCAGCGCGGTACACCCAGAGGGGTCTAATCTCGATCTATTGTTTACATCGCCGTGCGATACTTCGCGACATGTTTTGTTTACTTTACCACACGTCTTTATCGATTTGGGATTTCGTCTAAAGTTATTCAATCAGAGACTGCAAGTCTGTATGATGGAGAGACTCCGCAGCAAAAAATCTTGGAACCAATCAACATATTCCTTGTCCCTGCCCGGTGTTTTACCTGTTGAACTGCCCAACAGGGGGAGAAGCATCCAAAGATCGGAGAAAGCAAAAGCTCAGTCAAGTGAAGTCATTAGGAGGTCAAGCAAGACGACAGCAATTCAATATACCCTGGGCGAGGAGGAGGAGCCTTTCATTTCTATTGGGATTGATCTCGGAACAACGTAAATATGCCCTATGGCCATATACTTCCATTGCTTGCTAACAAATAAATGATTCAGTTACTCAGGCGTGGCCTGGGCTTTATCAACATCTCCTAATAATGTGAATATCGTATCATCATGGGAATCCGATCTACCAGGGAATTCTACTTTGAACAAAGTACCATCAGTCCTTACTTATAATAGTAAAGGCGCAGTAACATCCTGGGGTTACAAGCTCGATCCCCACAGACATCGCATCTCGTGGTTCAAGTTATTGCTTTCGGACAAGGCGATAGGAGTACTTGGGAAAGAGCAGGAAGAGAAATCAGCGAAACTAAAGAAGCGATTACAAAGGCTTAATAAGGAGCCGCTCGATGTTGTCGCAAATTATTTGCAATGCCTTTGGAATCATACCACAGAAGCTATACAAAATAAAATCGGCAGGGTCCTCTGGGAGAATCTTCGTATTCGAATAGTACTTACGGTGCCTGCAATTTGGGACCATAAAGCACAGGAACTAACAAAGAAAGCGGCGGAAATGGCGGGCTTGATGGCACGAACTGACACTACCTTCGAAATGATTGGGGAACCGGAATCAGCTGCAATGGCCGTGTTCGAGGAGATGAGCTTGCAGAGAAGAAGAAATCTTAAGGTTCGTCGCATAACATACCTGTGTTGCTTCGCTAATGATATAGGTTGGAGATGTGTTTGTTGTTTGTGATGCTGGCGGAGGTACCGTGGTGAGTACTAATAGCAAATCATAAATCACGATAATTAATAGCGGATAGGATCTTATTAGCTATAAAATCGAAACAATGAAGCCTCTCAAGCTTGCGATGTGCTCAGAAGCAACAGGTAGTGACTCAAGGGATGGTTTTTTGCGTAAAACTCATGCTTACGGACCATCTAGGCGATCTCTGCGGTGCGGTGTTCCTCGATGCTGCTTTCGAAAGACTACTCCGAACCATGATAGAAGCCTCAGAATTTGATGAACTTGGCACAAGGTCAAAACGGAAAATGATGAATGATTGGGAACATGGAATCAAACGATCGTTTCGAATCGCCGAGGCAGAAAACGCCAAATGGCACGTCGATATCCCGGGATATAGTGGGGTCCAGGTACAAGAATCAGACCTAAGAGCAGATATGCTTAATCCAGTGCTCTCAGTCATGAGCACAGAGAGTCTCTGTAGAGTTAATCCAGGTACTTTGGTGCTAGGAACGTGAGTTTCTACTTTATTTTATGGTGACCATATTAACAGCTGCAGGCATCATATAAACGCAGTCTTCAGCGAAGTCTGCTCAAAGATTAAAAACCTTGTAGGCACGCAATTAACCGTAGTCGAGGACCGAGAAGGAGACGATGCTGTCAAGGTGAGGTCTTGTTTGCCTGAACGGGTACACCTCGTGCTGATTGTGATAGGCTATATTTCTTGTCGGTGGGTTCGGTGAGAATATATACATGAAGCAAGAGCTTGATCGAAGTTTCAGTCACGTAGAGATTCTGCAACCACCCCAAGCGTTAGTATTTTCGTTTCATCCAAGCAGTTTATTTCACTAACTTCAAGTTCAGTTGGGCAGCAATTTGTCGTGGTGCAGTTCTCAAAGGCCTTGGCAATGGGCTCGTAGTTAACTACATATCAAAATACAGCTACG
This sequence comes from Pezicula rhizophila, assembly GCA_022190145.1. NCBI lineage: Eukaryota > Fungi > Ascomycota > Leotiomycetes > Helotiales > Dermateaceae > Pezicula > Pezicula rhizophila. Next base: position 21,821 of record JAJONI010000467.1, read on the forward strand.
GTTGCAAGTTCGCGACTAATTTCAACGAACGACAACATTTGGAATCGGATCGATATTATGACAAGATCAGATGCGTTGATCGTGCTGAGAATCAGATGCAGTGGTTTGTGCATAGAGTAATGCCCAAACTTCGTTTGTTGCAATAGATCATTTGACTAATTAGACTAGGGGGAGAATCTTCTCAAGGAAGAACCAGTGACGCACGAGTTCTTCTTCCCGCTCGCCTGTGCGCAGGATCTGAAACGCCTGGCAGCTGATATCTACTATTCAGACAGTTTAGAACCAGAGACCCGTATAGAGAAAGGTAAGATTAACAGTTGCGCTGCTGCTAAAATGCTCGATGATTAACGTCCTTGATAGGGGTTCGTCCTTTATGTACTTTGCATATGGTGTTCAGTCAGAGGCTATTCCAAGATCTACCGGTTCTAGTCAACAAGGATGGAGTGAAATGGAGGCGGTTGTCTTACATTCTACAAATGCAAGTCTCGAGTGGAGAGATTTGCTGGTCGGTGAAACACAAAGGAATGGATGCAGGAACCATCAAGACAACCGTAGGTTATGAAGGAATGCCACAAGGCTAAACGCCAGATCAAAGTTTATGAATCAATCTAGACAGTTAGTCGTATCTTTATTATGTCAAAATATGATTAATAATTTAATGAATCAATCAATGTAAAAGTGCACACGACTTATTAGTTCATTTTCCATTAATGATTTCGCTCAGCCTCGCTAATCCTTACTCACGTCAAGCCCCAACTTCAAGCCTCCAGGCCGCGGCCCACTGGTAATCAGGCTCACTTTCTGAATGATTCATTGACAATGATCAGTCCTGGGTTCAGTCCAAATAAAAGAGTCACATTCAAGTTCGTGAGACGAATTTCGGGCCGAGAGATATTTATCCACTTCTGTATTGTACATACCAGGTATGACCGCAGTGAAAGTTTGAGAGCATCTCAATAGGATCTATGTACCACACCCGTAAGTACGGAACTAACCAGGAAAGCAGTTTTATGTGGCTTAGGAAGTGGCGTCGAGTAAAGAGTATCGGACTTATCATATAAAATTTTAATTCCGCACAGGAAATCTACGTACCGATTTCAGGCTCCATGTTTGCTTCCTCAGCTGATTGGGGAGGCATCGTATTTTGTTGATACATGAGATATTGTTTGATTTATGATGGCATTTTGGTACGACTCCAAAAAGAAAAGGTTGTAGTAAACTGAAGAGGGAAGAAAACTCTTCGCCTTATTTCATTCAGCACCCTTGTATTAAGCTCAGCTCAAGAATCAAGAATCAGTGTAGGTATAGCACGTATAAATGCTCTAGTATACGTCGAAATTAAGGATTGGGTCGAAGTCTTCGTCACGAGCATACGTCAATTCGGTGGGAGCGTTTGTATCTGTTTGTAAGTATTGTGAAGCTGAAAGGAGGTTTTGATTGAGGATTGAGGAGAAAAAGCTAAGTGGTTAAACAGCTACGTTTTACTGTGCGTCATAGCTCCTACAATTAAAGTTAACCACCAGAACGATTTCGGTTTCGAGCAACTCGGTTAATTGAAGTAACCAACTCAATAATTTCGTTAGTGCCTACCATCGCGGGATAGAACCACGGGAACTGAACAAAAGAATGAACATGATATTTGTCTGTTTTTAGTTGTAGACATTTGAATGTCATACTTATAATCTTTGATAAACATTCTGCATAAATCAGTCGCTGTTACGTGATAATAATAAGGGAAGAGTACGCAGTTATATAGGGCATAGTGAACTCACTTGG
>JAJONI010000468.1:0-23537 GCA_022190145.1 Pezicula rhizophila
ATTTTCAGCTCAGGTAACATGTTATCACTGATTGCTATGGTATGTCAGTCTTTAAAAAAAATTGCACAAGAAGCTTAATCACATACCTCTATTGATATTTCGACGATTCAAATCCAATGCAAGAAACATCATCCAACACCATGCCATAATTCTAAAGTCAACCTAATCACCATCAGTAATTAGTATTGACGAAGAGTGGCCCCTCGTATATACCTTCCGCTTAAGTTTCTTTTCCTCTGTAGCTGACCAAGTAAAAGTCGGGTCAAAACGATGGCGTCCTTCGTATTTGGCTTTTTCATATACATTCGTCCAATATGCTGCAATTTTGGGATCGGTAAAGACATGGTTTCGATATGAACCATAATCACCATCTATATCCTCGATTGGAAGGTCAGAATCGCTCTGAAGCGTTAGCGTAGCTGTCTTTTCTGGGAGTTCATCCGGATGGCTAAAACTTAGCTCATCGCGAGCAGATTCTTTTGACATCTTCGGTAAGCCAGATCGAACTATCGCTATTGAAAAGAGGCACAGCTGGAATCGGGAGGTGGTAGAAGAGTTCAGCAGAATTCTCCTTATCTTTGAAAAAAGAGAGGAGGAGAAGGAAGAGGTAAAATGATGTCCTATCAAGCATCTTTTCTATTCGTTATCTAGAAGCCAAGGAGTCTCACGCAATGCCTGGCAAAAAACAGGAATTAAAAGTCAAGACTTTGACTTTTCTCTTTCTAGAGCATGGTTAACATTATTAACTTGGCAAGAGTTCTTAGACACTGAAATATTCTAGGATGAGATGGCTCGGCATCAGTTAGGGTTGGTGAGGGGTTACATAGGGAAATTTTATGGCTGGCCGATATTGGATGATGTATTGAGTTTTTGTAGTTGCTTGGGTGGTCGCTTAGTTCTTGGTGGTATCAATGTCGTGATATGTGCCGAGGTTTGCGTGAACGACGAGGACGGGACGAGATAATTAAATGGGACAGAGTAACTGATACCAGGAACTTGTGCGAAGTACGAAGCATCTATATACCCATTATCAGAAATGATACATTTTTCGGATTAAAGGGGAAATGGTCCTAGAAGAATCTGAGATGAATGATAGTCGCTCGTGTTATATGGTCACGTGAATAAAACAATCCCCAAGATCTCTTCAAATAGAGAATAATAACTCAGTGTATACCGTTCTATGTTAGACATATGTTTAACACAGATTGATAAGGTACTGGGTACTACTACACTTATGCAAACTATTCAACACCCAAGTTCACTGCCATTAGTCTGGCCGGAAACAGCCTTTATCCGCTCCTAGCTCCAAGGCAACGTCAACAACGAAATGATGGCAAGCTACTTCCCTATCATTAGGCTTCCCCTAAATCTTTGCCATCCCGATTCCAGCTCGACGAAGCCTTGCAGCTACAATGAAAAGACCGCCCAATGTCATGACGGTCCCAGCATAGATCATCAGACCTTTGAAGCTGTGGTCCGAATCAAGATCCCTGATAGCTCCCATGATAGGGAGTCCAGTTAGTGCTCTGATAGCAGTCAGTTCCTGCTACTCGTGTCCGATGCACGGCTTTGCAATAATCAACAAACTTACGCGAGCGCGACCACAACCATGAATCCTCCCAATCTCGCGCCGAGATCCTCTACCTTACCATTGCACAAAGCAACGACGCATGGTGTCATGAGACTTACGAAGCCACCACTGAGTACACCGTAGCAGACGCCGAATGCAATAATTCCGGCGTTGCTCGGATAGTAGTCCAGTGGCAGCCAAAAGCAGAGTATGGAGAGTCCAGAAAGGACCGCCACGCTCATCATGATGTTTAACTGCCCATATTTATCTGACATGTATCCGGGAACGACTCGTCCTATGATGGAGGCTGCGCTACAAACGTTTATCATCATGAAATGCAAGACCAGACTGTGGAAATTCCTTACTTTGTTATGGCGGCGGTATAGATGGACAGATTTTCGGACATGCCATTTTCTGTAGCCATCAAAGGGAGATAGTCGAATGGAGCGAACAATCCCCATCTGTTCTGACCTGTCAGCTTGTATAGTTGAATATCCGTTGGGCGACCTACACAACAAAGAAACAACCGAGTAGGAAAAATACCCACGAAAGACTCTTGTAAGCAGCAAGTCCATTGGAGGGCTTCTTCTCGCGGCCTTTCGGTGGAAATGGCGCACTTACACAAGACACGATCACAATCAGCAGAAGACCTATTAATAAAGCAATCCAACGAACGGCAGCCGGGAAACCATGTTGCTTGATAAGGCGAGGTATAATTATGGGAAATATGGTGCCCCCTACGCTACTCCCACTTGCGACTATGCCCATTGCGAGACCTCTTTTAGTGGTAAACCATTGGCCTACGGCTACCATGGGTGGCAGAAAGAGGCCTGAGGCGCCAATACCAAAGCAGACTCCCTGGGCGAGCATCACCTGCCAATACTGCGTGCAAAGACTGAGCATACAGACTCCAAGGAGGGCGATCACGCCAGCTGATGCGACAATGGGACGGGGTCCAACGACATCTACCATGGTACCTATGACGGGACCCAGGAAGAACATCAAGAAAATTTGCACCGTCACGATCCATGTGATGGTCGAAGAATCGTAGTTTTTGAGGAGGTCGGTCTCGTAATAGAGTTGGAAGATGCCGCAGCTGTCCCAGACGTTAGTATATATGATGAGTTTTCATCGGTATCGAAACCTACGCGTTGACGAAACCAAATGAGCAGAACTGGCACGAGAAGCCACCCAGAACACACATCCACTTTAACCAATTAGTACCATGTTTCTCTCAATGAGTAGGAGTAAGAGCCGTGAGACATGCTCTCGGAGTCGTGATACACTGTTTCAGGGTCGTGAAAACAAAGAAATACGTTGCTTACGGCTTTGAGGCCACCATCTGGTGCTACTCTAGGCGTTGGTTGGTCATAGGTGATAGCATCCTCGCTGTCAAGATTGCATGAGGCCGGTGGTGATTCCAAATCCGCTGGCTTTTCAGTCGTCTCTATCATGATTGATCTTGGAATTCAAGAAAAAGCACAAGACAAGAAAAGACAGAAAAAGGAAAATATCAAGAGAGCAAAGACCTATTTACAATAATAAGGTACACTGAGTACTTACCATACTTACCCAGTACTTTGTACAAATAAATACAAGGATGTGGAAAGCGAAGTCAATCAATTTGGTGGACCTTGACGCCGTACGAAGAACACCGAAGCGCAGCCGCTCTCGGCCGCCCTCGGCCGTCCGAACGGCCACCCTGTTGCTGGCTCACACCCCCTGCTTGGTATGCATACGACTCAAACAGAAAGCACAGCAAAACATGTAAAAGTGGAGATACTGGAGATATTGGAGATACATCTGACAGCCAATTTGGCGTCACCAAAATTGAACAATAGCGGGCGGCATGAGAAAGTCGCTGGATTGGGCATATCGATCACTACCTAGGGGTTCGTAGGCCTCATTTTTGATGGGTATGGCAGTATGGTGGTATGGGTATGGCTATGCACGAATTCAAATACAGAAGACAGGAACAGAACTTGCTTTTATTTCTCGCAACTCCTCTCTTTGAAGTCGCTCTACGAACTATTTTCTACGGCAGTGCAATAGGAGCACTTATGGGTAGCACTCCATCCGAAGCTGCTAGTAATGCCGCTGCTCTTCCCACTGTCTCTAATAGGACGTGTTGCCACATAAAAGTCTTAAAAGACCTGCACGTCCCAATGGCAAAAGCGTCATCCTTTTGCTTCCTCCAATGGACAGACAAGCCTGGAATCACATCATCCATGATGTCTGCCACAATTTCGACCTCATCGCGGCCTGCCTCATCAGTCACCGGAAAAGCGTAATGGCGGTGCTCTGCCATGATAGAGAAGCCGATGTCATCATGGTTAGTGGCGAGAAAGTGGCGACAATGCTCTATATTCTGAGGGCAGTTCACATCCTGATGGCGGTGTACTGGCTGCGAGGTGATGGACATGTAGTCTTCGATGGTTCCATCCAGACTGCTTCCATAGATGGTCAAGTGTGGCTTCAAATTATTCGATGTCATCAACTCGTCCGCTGATACTTGTGTCAGGTGCCATGCAATCCCCGAATTGGCTCCAGTGAAGTCGCGCCCGCGTTTTGAACGATCCGGACTGGTATCTTCAAGCTTGACCAGAAAGTAGTTCGTATGGAAACCTATCATTCTGTTAGTTAACCCTTGGAGACTAGCTAGATACATTACCTTTATCACAGAACCTCTTAACCAAGAGGAGTACGGGCGTCGACGTCCTGACCATAACTTGTCGAATGGTCAGCCATCCAACGTAACTAGGCACTGAAGTCAGGCCTTTCCCTGACTTCCGCATTGTTTTGTCAAGCAGCCTAGGTTACCGTTAGCTTTGACCTTTATTTCTTCTCAATATATGCTTACGTCATCATCATACTATCGCTTCCAAACTCTCCAGCTGCCATGGTCTTGAGCCACGAAAAGCTCAACTCGCTCACCCAGTTCTGCATGGATTCAAAGTCTCGGGCTACACGTGCTGGCTGTGACCAAATGTGGTATGCCTCGTTTTTCACATCAGCCATAACCCGTGCCCCGACACCCAACGGCAGCGACGGGTCAAGTTGAGTGCCAACGGCTTTTTCTCGCCTGCGAAACGACTTGTACTTAGATAGCACATAGCTATACGTGATTAGACGGACAACTTGTGAGACATCAGAAGGATCCCAGTTCTCGCTGTTTCCAGGTTCAGATAACATGGTGGTTTCAGTAGTATTTATATCCTATGTCATTAGTAGACATTTACGGAAGCGGCTTCGTTGAAATTTCACATACCTCAATGGTCACACGTAATGAATCCTTTTCAGATTGGAACCTGTTAAGATGAATCGAGGTCGGCTGATTACGTGGCTCTTGCCAACCCAGAACTTCTAGGACGTGTCTGCGAGTCTCACCTCCAGGTCGAAGTCCAAGAGCCTGCATCTTAACTTTATCCATTGTCAGTTTTTGATAAAGTTCTCTGATGCGTATAAGCAAAGTTGCCAGTTCCCTTATTGTATGTTCTATCATATGCCACAAATCAGACGATTCGTGATGCTTTAGGTAAGTATACAGCGTCATGAACATGCCGGCGCGAATCTGGCAAGATGTGTCTCCTACGTGAGCGTCAAATGCCATGAAGCCTGGTGTTGAAGACGCTCCCGAATCATTCCTGCAGAGGGAAGAGAAGAGTTCCAAAGAGTCTTTGGCATCGGTAGCGACACAGGCAAAGTCTGTTAGAAGGCCTGGTAACAAGTGTATCTTGATGGGAGTTGTGGTAGGAAGCCTGGCATGCTTGTTTACAGGAAAGAGTGCGGTCGTCATGTTGAATCTAGTGGTTCGATTGCGTGAGGCCTTTCGAGCTACGAAGTTCCTTTTGAAATACCGAGAGACTCGATGCGGAGGTTGCATCAAACTTGGCTATTCTTAGTCAGTAGTCTGTCATCCGTTGTATCGCCGCGATTCATATTTTGTCTTTTTGCCAAACCGATTGATCTTACGATAACATGTCCCTGAAGACGTTCTGAGTCCTAATTTCTCTCTATTGCCCCACTACAACCCAAAATCTCAGAATCGTCGGCAAGTTGTGGGACGAGGGATTCAGAGTCCTTGAGACGAGTAACAATGATTATCCATAGTTCCAAGGGAATATGGCCAATTGTATCCAACGATCTAGCAATGCCCTACTCAATTTTTGTGGGCAGTACATACTCACACATCGGAGCTGCAATGGCTGGGCATGCAGCAGGCATCCCATTCCTTCAGTGAGCTATTTTGCATTGAGTGCTCTGAAGTGATCCATAAAATCAAGTCGGAGCTGTAGGTACATTCGGAGAATTCAGATTACAGTGGCGTCTATGAATAAAGTTTTAAGGAATCGAAGTGTTACTTCGTACGTACCCTAATAATCTTTATATCTTTCTGAGCGCAACTAACCAGTTACAGCTAAAAAGGTGGCATCCTCGTTGAGTGATTGGTTGATTGCCCTTGATGCTCTCAGTCAGAAATAAAGATGATTAGGGCGTGTACCAAGAAGTTCTAGGCTCCGAAGTCGGCAGATCTTCAGAGAAAAGAATCTTGTTGATTATACCCTTTGGACGGACACGTTCGCATCAACAAGTATAGAGTTTTGTTCTGTACTTCGAACACCCTAGCATGGTGGTTTTGTGTGGCCCAAAAGCATATTACGCTAGTTGCCAAGAGTTTTTCCCACTTAATTATCACCACTTACGCGTAACTGCTTCCCGATTGCATGAAATTTTCATGTTCCGTTGAATAATAAACTTTTGCTTTAGAGGACCTTGATAGAGCAAGTTTGCTTTTAGACGTAGTAGTTTATTAGCCGTACGCTCCTTACCGTACCCGCAATTATCCACATTCTCTAGCGCACGAGACAGCACAATAAGCTCCACACAAGCTCTGACATCAACTCCACTTAGTAGGTCGCTTAGTCCCAGCATTGAGAAGTAGCGATGAAGTAGCGATACAAGCATGGGCGTGCTAATCCTGCACAAATCACGGAGCCTGGAGAGACGGGATATCCCGATACCGAAATACCGCTTGCTGTACTGAATTATGTATTGTATTGTACTGTACATCACCATCCCCCACTGCACATGCATCATTCACCAAGTCCAAGTCTAAGTGGTCGGCAAAGTCAATGTCACACCAATATTGGCATTTAGGCCTAACTACAACCGGAGAACTTTATTCCCGAATACTCACTCAGTGTAGAAGAATTCTCTTCTCCGTTGGTCTAAGCTAACTAACTAGCTACCTAAAGGCAATTTACATTCGATTATTGCTTCATTCCCCATATTGCGCCATATCTTAACAACTTCGAGCCCCGACTTGGCTACAAGACTTCTGAAATCTTGTTTTGTCCTCTGTTTTGCATTCAAGAAGGCCAAGACTTGCAAGTCTAGTCTACTGGTGGGTGCACTTCCCCAATTTGCCAAGAGCGGCTGTGGCGCGATGAACTCTTCGTCTAGATCGGCAAGTCCGCAGCCTTCTCCGTCAGTTTCTCTGTATGTCGGGAAAACAACGTGCTCGCAAATGAGGAGTTTGTTCGATGGGGTCATAGCTTGAGAAAGATGAGACATTATCTTGATCGCTTCTGGGTCAGGCCAGTCGTGAATAACGTGACGGAGGAAGTAAATGTCGCCATTCTTCAACTTTTCTGGCTGAGCCTCGAAGAAGTTATGTCCTGTGAATGTCGCGCGGCCAGATGCCTCCACATCAGAAAAGTTTGAATTCAAGTTCTGTCAAGAAAGTCAGCAACAGCTTAATTCTCCAGAAGCAAAAGTCTGCTTTTGTGGGAAGAAAGAGAAAGAACATACCTCCTTAAATTTTGACTCGGAGTCGGGCAGATCTTGGATCCTGAGCTTGAGTGTTTGAAATTCTCGCAAGATTAGTAGCGTGGCACCACCAACGCCCCCTCCTACGTCAATGATAGTGGCACCCTGCTCTAGGGCCCATGGGTACACTGAGATAGAGATCAGCCAGCCGAAAGAAACAAATTGCATTCTTTCTTACCGAAAAGGTATTGACCAAGATTCAGTCCTTTACCAGCCATGGCCATTTTGCATCTAGCTCCAATATCAGGTCTCACATCAGCCATCCATGTGAAGACGTCAAGCTCAGTACTGTATGCAATGTTGAATGGTGCCTTATTAGTAGCCGTAGAATCTTTGTAGCCTGGGAGTGTCAAGGCATCCCAAGCTTTACACGAAGCGACTCGAGCTTCGTCAGCGCAGTGTCCAACGATGGCTCTCTTTGCCTCCTCCTTAAAGGCTATCGAGAGCTGATTGTTTGAAAATTTGCCTGGCGCAGTTTCTTCGAAGATAAGGCAATTAGACAGGTTTCGGAGGTAGCGTGAGAGCTTCTCCCCTTCAATGCCGGTTTTCTTGGATAATTCATTGATGTCTACGGCGCCGTCACTAAGATGATTTGCAACATCGGCTTGGCAGGCTATGAAAAGGGCCGTGAGATCATGATACTATGAAATCATCAGTGAAAGAACTAGGTAGTCTATTCTTTCTTGCTTACCCCATAGATGATATCGTTGAGAAAGGTCGTTGGATCGCAAAGTGCCTTCAACATATCCGCCGAAGCAGAAACGCATTTCAAAGCCTTCACCACAGCTGCATCTGGTCGATTATGAATTGGATGTGGTTGGAGAGCGTGCAGTGAGAGGGGAGGGTCGGAATTCTCAACAGCGTTCTGTTCGATAGTATCGATAGAGGCTGAGATGAGATCGCGGAGTTGTCGTAGCACCGCTACCGGGTTGGTGGTAGTGGTGGTAGACTGTTGTTCCATGATTACCTTACGGTGATGTGCGAGTAACAGGCTCCTCGTCTGTCTAGGTTGATTATCCCAAGTACAATGAGATGTTTTTTCTTTCTTTCTTTTGTCCTGTGCCAATGCGTAAGTATAAGGGAGGGTAGGTAGCTAAGTGTATTGTGCTTCTAGGTTTCTCAATGAACTTCTCGAAGGCTCTCGGCTCCTTCCTTGTCGTACTACTTGAATTCCTTTCTTAGCTTGCATTCATTCAGGAAGAAGAGGAAGAAGGATAAATGGATCTTGGCGCTCCGCAGTAGTGCGTGGCCATTATTCTGCATATTGAACCTGTTACGAAGTAGAAAGTACAGGTGGGTAATCTCGTCTGAGGCTAAACTTTGCTTTGGGACATACCGATCACATGGAAGTAGGCAGCTAGGTGGGGTGAACATGGAGATCGCAGACAGCCCCATTGTCGGCAAAGGGCTATGTCCGCTCCGATATACCTACTAAGTACAGTACAGTGGGGAGGGTTAAGGGCCACCATTCGGTACCGCCGTATACTGTACTATACTTACTGTACACAAGAAAGACGCACTGCCGAACTCGGGAGTTGACAAGGAACAATAAGGTTTGAGAATTTTTGAGCTGTGCGCTCATATGGTAAGACTTACATCAGGTACGAGTACGAAGTACTGAGCAGATTATTTTGGTTATGACACATAGGACAAGGTGCCTTGTACGTTTCGTCCCATTCGTCCCATCGAATAGAGTTTCTGGAATGGAAGACTCCACTACAAAGCGGATCTAATCATATCAATCATATCTAATCAGATTTAGTTGAGAATTAATCCTTTCTCTCTCCTCTCTACTCCACTACCCGAGTGGAGGAAATTAGTGAAGGGCCCCGGGGAAATCCCAAAGATTAAGCGAGGAGAATCCCGTCCCACGTCGTACGTTTGTAAATAACCTCAAACCTCTTCTTTCTTAGTGGAGAAGGAAACCGAGCATAATGGGCGAAGGTAATGCGGATGTAAGTATCCGCTTTTCATAAATTCAAAAAATTTCAAGTCCAAGCCCGATAAATATCCAGATTTTGTCAGGCCATGCATGATATGTGCTGTAGCTTGATGCACTTGATTACATCTATGTTAGTTAGGCAGTACCAATGGCAATAATAGAGTCAAAAACATAAACAGTCTACTTTTTCCTTCCCAATCCAGAACATCATCAACAGTGACAATGATGGCAACGACATTATTCTCCATTCCGATGGATGCAACCTCTCTAAAACTGACATGCTTGATTGTCGTGGTTGCCATAATCATCTATATTACCCTATTCTCTTCCACCTCAAAGAAAGAGGCATCGAGATATTCATATTTTCGAAATGGATATGGAGAGCCTCTTGAGATGTTGCCTCAAGATACGAGAATTACGCGCTTCACTCACGGGTTAGTTATGTCCTCACAAGAAAAAACTTTATATATGCATCTAGAACAAAACGCTAATGGATTTATCATGTAAACAAAGAGCCGAACTCTCACTCCAAGGACTCCAACGATTCCCCGAAAAGCCATTCCTGGTAAAAAACGGATCAATCACCGAACTCGTAATTTTTAACGCAGCCCAAGTACGCGACTTCTACGCTGGCGATGGAAAAGATCACCTAAAGCCGCGTGATTGTAATTTTGGAGACTATTGGGAAAGGTGAGTAAATTAACTATTTATCATAACTCGCCCAACTCCCAAGAAGGCAGGCTCAATAGAGGGTACCCACCCAACAGACCAAACAAAACCCCCAGAGTTACAAAGCAAAAATACTGATCGAGACTGATTTCTTGTAGAATGCTAGGTGATTGCGTGGGCATGCAAAACGGACAAACCTGGCATACCTCTCGCAGCTACATGGACCCATATCTCGCCTTCTCCCAAGCCGCAGCACGAGTCTCAGACTTTCAAGGGGAATTCCAGAACTGGGCAACACGACTCTGCAACGATCCCAGAGCAGCAGCATCTAAGACCGAAAAGGGGTTCTGTATAGATAGTGTTGCTGCGTGTCGAGAATTGCCCTTCAAGTTAATTGCTATGGCTCTGTATGGAGATATGTTGACTGAGAGTCTTTATGAGCAGTTGTGGTCTTTGAATCTTATGCATGAGCAGATTACTCATAGTGCTTTTTTGGAGAAATGGCCTCAGATGCGGTGGTATAAGTGGCTTCCTACTAAAGCGAATCGTGTTTTGAAGGCGTATGAGGACAGGTGGTTGGAGCTTAATGTTAAGGTTATTGCTGATGCGAGGAAGGTTCGTGTTTGCCCGTTCGTTCTTCTTGGCGTGGAAAAAACAGGGCTAATTAGGTTCTTCAAGGCAAATGTCGATTGTGTTATGGAGAAAATCTACCGCGGTCTTGAGGCTGGTGATATGAGTATGGTTATGGTAAGTAAGCGAGCAAGCGAGCAAGCAAGCAATCATACTCATCCTAATCCTATACCCAATCCCGCCCATCTACTCTGAATCCGAGTTAACCGGTTCAAAACGACACAGTTCCTACAATCCGTCGATGAAATCCTCTTCACGAATATCGATGTCACATCAACCATGTTCGCCGGTTCCGTAATCAACCTCGGACGAAACCCCACATTTCAGAATACTCTACGCGAAGAAATAGAGGCGCAGGATAAGGAGGATATGACGTCTTATCTTCGGCGAGAAGATACCCTTTTACATAAAACATATATGGAAGTACTACGCATTAATCCACCAGCCTGTAAGTTTTATTTTTTCTTTTTCTTGAATTAAACCTTCGTTCGCTTCTACACAACAAGTACTGTACTGTACAATCCTCCCCCTCCACCCCCCAAAAAAACACAAGCAACAATCATACACAACGCTAGCCCTAACAAAAAAAAAAAACAACAACAGGGTATTCACTCCCCGAAATAACAGCCAAAGACAAACGAATTGCCGACTACCTAATCCCAGCCGGAACCTCAGTCACAATAGACTGCAACCGACTCAACAAACTATCCCAAGTCTGGGGCACCGACGGGCACCTCTTCCGCCCCGAACGCTTCAACAAATTATCCGCCTCTCAAGTGCGATACAGTATGCACGGATACGGCATGGGACCTCGTAAATGCCTGGGCAAGAATTTCGCCAATTTGATCATCAAGCTGCTGATTGTTACTGTTTTGACCGAGTTTGAGTTGGGGGTTGAGGGGGAGAAGTCGGTGGTTAATAGGGAGAGTTTTACGAGGAGTCCGGAGCAGATGGTGTTTTTTAGGTATAGGAAGGAGGGGGAGGTTGGGGGTGGGGATTAGGGGTGATTACGTACGGTATCGTGGATGTTATTTATATGTGGTTGTTGGGAGCTTCGCTCTAATGACGTGCTGTCCTTGTTCAGTATGTATGGTACTAGTCTTTGTTCGCAATAAGCGAGGCAAGATGTGCAAAGAAACTGCAATGGCAAAAATGTGAAGAAGTTCAAATTGACTCTTGAAGTTGGGTACCATAATCATAAAGTAGGCGTGAGCAGCAATGTTATGGGAGAATTGGAAAGGATGACATCAATTCTAAGTACTCGGAACGCTGCAGCAAGGCATGGAGGAAGGAGCAGGGCCAATGTTTTCCTTTAATTCAAGGAAAAAACCAGACTAGTACGTAGCAGTAGACTTCAAAGGCGTTCAATATTTACAACTGATTTTGAAAGAAAGTCCAAGACTCCATATTTAAAGAAATTCATTACGAAATCCAAGATCAAACCCCTGCCAACTCTCATAACCATAATCATTAAAACGATCATTTGGAAAAGGAATAAACTGACTTCCGAAGTCATACTCGTCGATATTAGGAAACTCGTCACTATCAGACCAAAGTTGGCGTGCCGTGTCTCTAAGATGCTGCAGAACATTCCAGATAGACTCAGCTGTGTGAGGATCCTTCCTTAATCCAGCATCTCTTTTGAAATTGAGATTTCCAACGGCGGTCCATGCTTGCTTGCAAATCTGACGAATTTCATCGCTGGTGTTATTGGGATTTGTGCAGCATAGCTCGTTGAAGACGTGTAATGTTGCATGTAATTGTGTATGTCGGTGGGTGTGCCAGCTGAAATGGGCTACTAGTGGGTCGTTGAGAACGGAGCCATAGACTTTCAAGAGTTCGGAGGCTGTAATTAAAGCACTAAAAGGAATTTAGAGCAAGTTCGTTAAAATCAATCACTTTTGGAGTTATCTTACCGTTGACGAGAATCACTCCACTGAGCAACATTATCCTCCGGTAGGGATTCTTTCAGAAAGCGGTGGTAATACAATAACCAAGCTTTATGCTCAGCCATTTTCCCCAATACCAACGTTAGGTTTTGAACTGGATCTGTATCTAGACAGTATTGAAGATATAACTTCTGGTTCTTCTCCACCATCCTCTCAATGACTTCTTTAAGCTCATCGGCGCCAGATCGCTTAGTATTCATACCAAGAGATGGAGCTAGCCTCTTGAAGGGCGACAAGGATGCTAATTGCCGGAAGCAAGATGACGTACTAAGACGAACCAACTGCATCGACATCTCAGTATGACGCCCTCGGTCTTCTAGCCCGGAAGACAAACAAGCAATATTACTCGGGTCTTCGGAAATCTCACTATCGTCTATATTCGCAGGAAGTGAGGGGCCGACTCCGAGAGGCCAAGGCTCCGCAATAGTAATAGGCTCAGGATCAATTCCATGGGCCTCGCATGCCAAGACATCGAGATGTACGACTTGATGCCATAATCGACGACGAATCTCAATGAGAACGGGTGTCATTCTTGTTTCTCTCTCCTCGCTTTGCTGCTTCCCCTTCCTATTCCGAGTTCTTAATACTTCCGGATCAAGATGAAGGCCTAATGACCGTGATATTCTTGTTAGTAATCCAACAAGGGTGTAAAGAGATGGCACATCTGCTTCGTGGCACAAGGCGAACTAAAGGAAGTATATAAGTTACAATTTCAGGCTTGTTTTTGTCGTTGAGGTTAACTTACAAGAAGAAAGAAAAGCGCCATCACAGATGGGAGACTCTGTTTCTCGAAGATTTTAGCTCGCAATAAGCACTGGCAGCTAGCAAACTGAAAACTTTGCAAACATGATGATCTATCAGCCTTTTGTTGCTCCCATATTGAGCTAGGACGAGGATAAGCTGAAAACTCTTTGCTAGTACTAGGTGAATTATCTCTTCGTGTAATACTGGAAAATTCAACGTCACCTAAGCTAAAAGTCGCGATATAGAAGATGGCAAATAGCAGTGCTTCGAATCCAGCCCTCAGTCTATGGGATCCATGATCTGACGTTGGACTGGCTGTATTGTCTTGATCTCCAGTACGTCGACTTAAATAGTACTCAGCCATTTCCTTTTCAAAAGTGGGCTTGTGAATAACTCGTGCTATTGGATCAACCCTAAATCGAAAGATATTGTACAGCCACTCTGCTTCATGTTGATTCGGCAGATAATCATCGACTTGAAAATTTGGATTTGGCGGCGCAAATATAAGTAATGATAAAAGAGGGGGGTTTGGCGCAACTTCTTTAGTATCAGAAGTATCAGTAATTGTAGCCTTCTCATTTTGTTATTTCGTGACCTCGGTTTTCCCGTGACATAGAAGGGGTATGATTTCACTGGCTTACTTGTACCATCTGACCCCAGTATGAACTTGTATGATACTGTGGCTCGCCATTGACAATGACGAGATTTCCTAACTGGGTGGCTGTTGTCGATGTTCCGGGTGCGGAATGCAGGTCATCTTGATGGGGCTTCGTTGTGTCTTCTTCCCCAAAACCAAGATCTCTTAATTGTTGCTGTGACTCTGGAGGTACCAGTGTGACTAATCCTGCAACAGTGCGCTCTAGTTTGCTCAGTCGTTGAAGGATACTATAATCATGAGGATTCTCCTTCGATACTTTTTGGATGATGGTAGAGTCTTTCTGTTGTTCCGTAGGAGTCAATGATGAATCAAAAGAACCTTGGGAATGAGGCAGTGATGAAGTGGGATTGGCCTCATATTTGCATGTATGGTTGTATCGGAGACAGTTATGACATCGGGGACGCTCTCGAGTACAGCGTATCTTTCGATGGCGGCATTGCAAGCATGAGTTACGAGGGCGTTTGTGGATGATAGGTGTTCTCAACGAGGTTTGAGGAGATGAAATTGACGGATCCCCATTTGGTAAAGATGGATCTGTCATGCTCAGATTGTGAGGGTAAGTCTTAAGAAAGGTCAAAAGGATACGAGGCAGAGAGTGTGGTATGATACAGAGGTTTACATT
The DNA here is from genome assembly GCA_022190145.1 of Pezicula rhizophila. Taxonomy (NCBI): domain Eukaryota; kingdom Fungi; phylum Ascomycota; class Leotiomycetes; order Helotiales; family Dermateaceae; genus Pezicula; species Pezicula rhizophila. The sequence goes on from JAJONI010000468.1 coordinate 14,614, forward strand.
TGCGTGCACATTCTGTAGTAGGAAGGATGACTAATCTTATGCCTTTATTACCAGGCTCTCATAAAACGAAGCAATAAGCGAGCTCCACCTCCTTTTTCTTGTGTCGCTTAGCTATTGCTAATTGCAACGTGATGAGTATCACTTCGATACAGGTTAAATTGTATAAAACATATAAGTTTGCTCTAGACTAATAGGCGAGAATAAAAGCATTGAAAGGAGGGAGGCAGTTGAGATTAACGCCGATATGCATCAAAATAAAAAGACTCTCAAGCCTATAAACGAGCGGGAAGAAAAAAGACAGCAATCGTATTTCCAGTGGTATATTCTTAAACAAAATGAGTTGTGAACACAACGCCAATAAAAACCCATTCCATCATTAACGATACACATCAGTAGGAGGATAACGCCTTCCATCAACGCCTCGAACAGGACTCCGGTCCCGTTCTCTTTCCCTGTCCCTCCCGATTCTCCTTCGCCTTCCGTCTCTATCCCTCGCCCGCTCTATGTCTCGTTCCTTCTCAGTCCTTGGGTCATAACTGCTGCTCCTCCTCATCTCGGGCCTCAGTTTCGGCCTCAATGGCACGTCTCTGTCCGTATCTAAATCACGGCCTCGGACTTGGTCTCGGTCTCGGTCTGTATATCTCGACCCACGATTTCTTTCTCTATCGCTACTACTCCTGCCTTCCTCTCGACTACCTCGCCTGTTGGGAATAACTTCAGGCTCGGATTCATCGACTGATATAACATTATTTCTTCTCTCAAACTCCCGAACATCATTAAGCTCCGTCCACCTCACGTTATTAGCACCCCGAGAACCGTCTCTCGTCTCGGGTCTTGGAATTCGTCTCCTGGGAAGCTTGATGTTCTTGACTCCTTGCAAAAATTGGGGACTTAACTTCCCCGTGTTATCCATAGGAACAATTGATGCCCAGCTCTTTCTTCTCTCTTCTGACGACGAAGAATGTTCGGCACGTCTAAGCACTCTACGAGGAACTACTTGGGCTGGTATAGGGCTTGGCGGGACTGGGGCAGTCGGTGGAATATTGTGACGTATCCCAGGCGCTGGATCCATATCTGGTTGTTGCTGAGCCCGCGGAGATGGTTCCCCGTGTAAACTGCGCCGTGGCAGTCTTGCACCACGAGATTCCTCATCTGAGCTCGAGGAATCAGAGGCGGTGGATACGCTAGGTACACGAGGAGGTCGCGGATGGCTATGTCGCTGCGTATGAGATGGAGGTGGAATTGGAGGGTACAAATCTGATGCACGTCTTCCAGGAGACGCGCTGGGCGAGTAGCTCATATTCTCGGGATTACTTCTTCGGCGTGGTCGCGGCATGCGGTCTGCCTCTGGGGCTAGGAAATTTTGTGCCCGATGAGAAGATGAGTGGCTTAGTGGTGGGTGTTGTGGTCGATGTGTCGCAACGTGCTGGGAAGAGACATGTTGGAACTGTATAGGAGGTCGCGTCGGTTGCTCGAAGTACTCCTGCATTTCAGGTCTGGAACGTGGAGACCGGCCAGGAGAATGAGAATGCGCCGGTCTTCTCGGCGCTACATGTTTGAAACCAGCCTGCACTTTCGGTCGTGGAGGTAACTCCGGGCGCGAGGCTACATCGTCACCGAGGGCCTCGAGCTTCAACTTCTCCGCGCAATTATTATGCCACCTCTCTATCTCTGCATCGGGTTTCAAGGGAAAGGCTTCTTTGGGTAGTTCGGTAGGAAATGGTTCACCAGTATCTGGGTGCTTTATTCCAAATGTTTGGATGGCAGTCTGTATAAATGGAACATGTTCCTCGGGCCCTAGCAGAATTTCTATTGACTGCCATCGTACGAAGCCTTTGATTGTGAGCGCGGGTATGGAGGGGGGTTGGAAATCGTCGTTGGTAGGTTGGAGAGTATGTTGACAGCCTATGGATGCATAAATCCATGATATCGACGGAGGTGGCACATCAACGAAGAGGGCTGTAGCACGGCAGTGATTAGCAGGCTGCAGCAGCATGGAAGCAAGGGACACACAATCATAGTTACCGCCGACAGCCTTGTAGAAGGTCGCGAGCTTCGCTGGAGTTAAGCATTTCTCGTCCGTGTTTCCCATATTATCAACCTGACAACGTGAGCTTCCGGTCGCAAAGCCTCGTGCACGCATTTTCTTACAATATACGTCCCGATCCCCCTCAACAACGCATCCAAGACCTTGGTCGGCTTCTTGTCGGCGGCGAACAAATAGCCATAGTAAGCCTTGGGGTCGACAGATTGTGTTTGCGCCATCGTCAGCAGCAGCGGCGTGAATGTGCGATTACAGCCGGGCGATTGTGCATAGTCGAAATCGGCTTGCACCTGGCAAATGTACGGAGTGACTTCTTGAGGGGAAGATCGAAAGCTGGGACTGGGGAATTATTCATGGTTGGTGAGGTCAGATCCTCACGTCGTCATCCCAGATGAGTGAGTTGGCAGCCTCTTGAAGTAGTAACCCGTAACCGGAAATGCCCGGCTCGAAGCGGTGAGACGGACACACATGGTGAAGCCTGAAGCGAACCTGCCACAGTCATGGACTACTTGCGGATCAATCTGGGGAAGGCGTCTCAGAGGACAACGGCAATCGGAAACACGATTCACCAGCGATTCAAAAATTTTGCGATATGCGACAAAAGGATTGCAGTGGAGAAAAGTGAAGTTATTCGGAACACAAACTCCGTCTCGAAGGCAATTTGCAAGTAGCGGCGGGGTATCTCGGTACTGGGCGACATAAAACGAATACGAACGGTCTGGAAGAGGTGTAGTCTGTATTTTATGCTGCTCGTATTAACCAAGGAAGTACTTCGTAATAAATATACGTTATGTAAGACTCTTCTCAGTCATAATAAAATAAGCGACTAAGTCCAAAACTATCTCAGGAGGTCGAGCTTCGTGATGAAAGAGGCTGAAAGAGCACGGAACCTGAGAACAGGAGAAAGTCGGTGCATATAATTCATTATGTAGTAGGTATTATGTATGTATCCTATATACTATCTGGGCACTATTCATGCCCATCTTTTGATCCTGTCCCTAAGAAAAAAATCCCATAACCCCCGTCTATAATATACCTTCTTTTAATTCTCTCCAGTTCAAAAAGCCTCAGAAAACTTCGTCAAAACACTTTCATACAGTCCCAACCAAACGCCTCGCTTGCAGAAGAATCCATGTCAAAAAAAAAAACCAGTGCAAGCTATTTTTCTCATCTACAGCAATCAGGTAGCTCTGAGAAACACGGTCTGTTGTGGAACCGACTCTGCAAAATCATCGTAGCTTGGAGGCAAGTCTGAACCAGCACGTCCCAAAACACTGTTACCGACAAGCTCTGGACGCGGTATCTCAATCACTCGTGGCGTTAAAAATTCATCTGCCTGTGCCAATTCTGCTGCTGTTTCAGATGGACTCAAAGGAACGGGACCTTCACGGCTACCGAGGGCTGCGATTTGCACAGGTAAGCGCAATGCAATATTCGTTGCGGGAACACCAGCCCCAGGTGTGTGGATAGAGAGTGAGAGATCGAGGTTATAGATACGGGAGGAGATACAAGTGTGGAATGTTGGAATCCAGGCCTTGGAAGAAGGAAGTGAGATTGGAACCACGACTGCTGCAGTGTAGAAGACTTTTGTTTCCACTTGCTGAGGAAGGATTGAGTTATCCGAGAAATCTGAAGAGCTACTGGATGAATCTGAACAGCGGCGAGTGAGAGTAGACTTTGGTGCGTGCTTGACCCATTGAACATTTTCCACACAGCGAGAAGACAAAGGAACCGTAGCACTGAAAATTCCACGGGTTGGTTCGTAGTCAGCGAGCATCGTAGACCGCGATGGAAGTGTTTGTTGTGGTCGGACTGCGAAGAAGGTGAGTGCCTTCAACTTTGAGGTTAATCCACCAAGTCGAGGTGGTTGAGAAGTAGCATCGTGAGGGTCGAAGCGAAGGTTAATAATGGCTATTGTGCTTGCTGGAGCACTATCCAAGGATGATAGGGATGGAAGCACGAAGGCAGCAGGTTGAGGAGCCGAGACGGTAATCTTTCCAAGCTTGCCTGAGAAAACACCCTTCTTCAGTAATTTGGTCTTCGAAAATGTGTAGTCTTTGTCGTCTTCACTAACACCCATAGGAGGAGCCTCGAAAACTGCAGGAACAATGTGGAGCTTGCTGAGGCCTTCAGTCAGAATCATCCTCGTCCCATCGGTCTCCTTGTGTCTAATGACTTGGACTTTAATGGCGTATTGGATCTTGCTCATTGCCGGTGACAAGTCGTCTTTTCCCGATACCTCAGCATCACCCATGCTGGGTGGCAGCTGCAGGTGGCTATGGTGCACATGCTCCTTTTCGCACTTGTGACAACAAGAAGTTGGGAGGAGTTGATTTGGGATGACGAAGTTGAATGGGAAAGTGTATGTCCTGCCAGCTTCGGCGATCCGTGGTTGAGGATAATTAGATTCGCGGATTGGCATGACAAGCTTCAAAAAGTTGTGATAAGCCGATGTTCTTGACTTAGTGGTCGTTGCCGACATGTTGTCAACGTATGTTCTGGTTGATCCTTCAAGCGTAATCTTGATCTCATCAAATCGTACATTGTTAGGAGCTGTGATCTCTACTCGGCCATTGATAGAATCAAATGTGGTATAAACTTTTGAGGCGTTGTGGTCATCGATGAATATTTCCATATCCGGGCGCTTCTGCAAAAGCAAGTCTCTAGCATAGGTCGTCATTGTACTTGTGGTGGTTTGGAATAATGGAACAGACATCCTCGATGATGTTTGTGAATGCGGACGTGAGCTGTTCATTGATGGAAAAAATGATAACGAATCGGTATTGGCTCTCTTTTTTATTATGATTGGTATAATTTCTGTTGGTCGAGGAGTGATGATGCGTCGAGTAGGTGCAATGTTGCACAGCGTGTTGGAAGCGGGGAATGCTAGCAAGACTGTCAATCGAAGCCAGTGTGGTGATGATGACTGTATATGTATGGGAATTCTTCAGATGTGATGCAAAGTGGGGATTGTGTTCTCTTTATACCTTCCGTACGAAATCCTAGTTTTTGAGGATGTTTTGTGTAGGGCGTGAGCCTGAGTCATTTACTCCGTCCCATATGACAGATGGGATGGCATAGACGGGACCACATCGCATCATCAGCAGGATATGCTGCAGTCGGACTAGGTATGGCTACCGGAAGTATTGACACGGCGTTGGACTGCTGCTGCTGTAATATGCTACTGCATGGTTCTAAAGCCACAGCATCAGGGATTCAAGGATCTTCGTACACCCTCCCCCGCCAGGTTTAGCGAGTGACAAGCGATGAATTCCAAGCTCTGATTGACTACGCCCTTCACTTGTCAGGCGTAGAATCTAACGGTTAAGAACAGTCATCCCATGTTCCAAGACCAGCGCCTTTCTCTCCGCAAAAAAATAATGGTCTTGGTGTGTGGAATGCAAGATTGATAAGCAACCCCGTTTACATCATTTATGCTCTCATGTGCCAACACTAAGTCGTAAAGAGCAAATAAATACTGGTAGTAAAGACAGACGACACGACAGCCTACTGGTAATTTCTAAGTTGGCTGCTGAAGCCTACAGCCTATGACGACCCCCCTGTGCGCATTGAATTTTTTAAAATTTTTTGTTAAAAAAAAAACTCTGTCTAGAACGTGGCAGTAGTCATAGAAAAGATCAAAAATATGGATTCGAGGTCGTATCACCAGGCGGCCAAAATCTTCACGAGCCAGAAATAAAATAGGTTTGACAAGACGCCTTTCCTCCAAAGGTTGTCGCATCCAGAATCCAGCATGCTGGGCTCCGCTGTGGATACGGCTAGCAGGCATTTTTGACAAAGTCAAATTGGACGACCGCTAACGTTAAGTATTCACGAGCAAAGAATCGCTAACAGAAGTTAGAGCCTCACGGTGCGTTTGAGAAATAAAAAAAATCTCGTGAGGCGCGTTGTCATGAATAATAGTCAACTCATCCCAAGACATCGTGACCTAAGGATTGGCCATCGAATCCTGCGCAAAATTAGCAATGAAACAAACACTTTGACAAAGACTTTTATTGCGTGCTTTGTGTCAATATTATGACAAAGAGGAACGCCTATCCCAGTAGTTGAGGCGACGCCCTTTGTGTCGACATGTCATGGAAAGGATATGGTGGTGATGGGGAGGGATAATTAAATGTGGCACCGCTCCCCTATTTTTACGACGGTGAGGCGTCTACAGAAAAGTTTCTGCCGAGTGCCTCGTGCTCAATACTCTCTCTCTACTATTGACATGTTCCATCCTTCACGCCCTTGTGATCCGTGACCCGCTTAATAAATATTTAGTGGCTTATGATTCATTACCATAGTCGGTACAGGTAGGTACTGTAGGTACAGTACATGGGCCCTCTGCAGTCGGCATGCCGATATACTCTCCTTCTCGGCTCCTCTCTTTACCGTTGCAACTCCGTTTCTCCCCTTCCCCCTCCCCCAAAAAACACGATTCTTTAAACTACGTCTTCGATTCTGTTTCGCCTTCACTTCTACAGAAACCACCATCAAGGTAGGTATCTTTTCATATGTCCGAAATCTCCAATCCGCTTATGCCGAAACCGGCGCAATCAATCGCCATCTGACTCTTCGGACTAAATAATGGGGTAGGCCTTGCGGAGTTCACCCCGGAGTTCGCTACTCCTAATTGGAAAAGCATAGCGAACGCGTGCCTCATCAACTTTCTTTCATGGAGTCACAACAATCCTGGAGTTGTCGATGTGAATTGCTGACTGTAAGCCCCAGACAAAGAGCACAATCAAGCTTCGAGAAATTTCTGGAATAAAATTCTCACGCTCGGCGATCTAGTAGTAAGTAATATATAAACGGTAACCAAGTACCGCACTGCAGCACTCGGCGTTTAAAAAAAGGTTATTAATCCATTGCTGATGATGATTTTGACATGTGGTCCGTAGGGTATTTATTGAGTACGTAGTCCTAGTTTTCCTTGTGACTTGATCATCTTGCCGAAACCAGTAGTAGTGGATTTCTTAGCGGCAGTGGCTTTTGTATTTATACAGTGCTGACAATTGCCAACACAGACGGACTTTGCTTACTCACAAGCCTTCCTAGGATCAACTTGAATCAACTCAGAAGTCAGGTGAAGATGATTCGCAATTGCAATAGAGAAGTGAAGCTACATTGTTTCTGAGAGATTGTTGAAAAGGGCGTGGAGCGATGGATGCAAACAGCCCACCAGTCGTCGCTATGCGAGAGTTCTCATTCCTCAGCAAAAACACCATAGCAACAGAACAATATCAAGCCGGAGTCAGCTAACAACAGTTTATAAGAATGTACGTAGTACCGCGCCTACGTATCATCAACCCCAACTATTCCCTCGTTTAGAAGTCGTATCTTCGTAAAGTGTCAGTGCTGACAACAGTTTCATCTGACATCGCGTAGAAACCAGAACCTATGGCTTAATAACAATGTTAGAAACCTTTGCCACGCCATGAAGTTTGACGTATAACTCAATCACAAAAGACGTTAGAGAAACCATGTCAGAAATACGACTGATTCAGGTTTCGAATCGCGGAGTCTACAGAGGTAAGATACAAGCCAAGATTTAATCTATTAATGCCTACATTAATAAGAAAATAGAATCTATCCCACAAACGATTATATTGCTCTATATTCCTTCCAACCACCACGATATAAAATCACAAAAGCTGGGGTATTTCACTACTACACCTTCAAACCCTGAAAACACATCCCCACTCAAAGCTCAACACGTCGCAACCCAATCCCATGAGTAGGTGCATCACGTTTAGACTGCACAATCTCAATCGCCATCTCATCAAGATATCCAAGTGCAACAAGCTTTCGAACATAATCCATACTCCATTCCTGACATCTCCTATTGGTAGTCTAGTCAAAACATTAACATTAATCAACAACCCAATCCCATCACACACCCAAAAAACCCCCCAAAATCCAAAAATCAAAACAAGAAACAACAAAACTCACCTCGTTAACAGCAGCCATAAAATTCTCACTAACGCTAGGCATATCAACCAACCCAGCAACCCTCTCCAATTCCTTCAACACCGAACCAAACTCCCTCCCTCCATCCCCAACAATCCCGCTCCCATTGATCTCCCCAACCCCCCAAATCTCACAAATCTTATAAGTCCTAATATTTTCAGAAGGTGAAAAGTCATGCTTGATTTCCAATTTGTAACCAGCCATCGGTGCACCAATTGCTTGGATTAATGTCCCTCTGCTGGTTTTGATATCGATTTGGTTTTTGTCGTTGGTTTCTGGGGTGGAGGTTATGGCTGTGGTAGTTGCCGTAGTTGTGGTGGTTGGATTGGGGATGTAGAGGGCGAAGTGACTTCTTTGTGTTGTGGCGTTGCGAGATGATATTAGGTGTATTGTAGTGGTTGTCATTTTTGCGGGCGTTTGGAAGTAGAGGTAGAGGCTTAAGGGTGAGTGAGCAGGTAGGTGCCTAGAATTTGAGGGATGAGATGGGATGGGATCATTGGCTCGGTCCGACCCGCGAATCCTCGTTTCGAACCCCTTTTTTTTATTTGCGAGCTTTAGGCTTGGCTTTGTTTTTGAGGTTATGTTTGTGATACTTCAATGCAATGGGATTGAATGGTTTCTGAAGCTTGAACACTGTTTATTTTGTCTTGATATTATATATGGTTGTCGTTTATTTTCTATTTTGGTTGTATCAAGCTGGGTGCTTTATTTGGAGTTGACTATGGAACAAACTTGCTGCAAAGCCTAGGTACAGCACAGTCAATTAATCTATGCCAAAGTATCTTGTAAATAGAACCAGTCTTTCTACCTTCACTACTAGTATAAAGCCTAAGCACTGTAATGAAAGGATGGAAAACGTTACTTGAAGGCTTACATCTTCCTTTAACGTTTAGGAGACTATAAAGTG
>JAJONI010000469.1:0-22960 GCA_022190145.1 Pezicula rhizophila
ATGCGCAAAGGTGAGTGTAGATTTATAGTTGTTAAAATAGAAGAGTAGCAGAATCTAGTTAAAGTCTAACATTAAACCTTGCCACAGGTCACTCACTTAATTTGGATAACCCACTTACTTGCTTATGCTATATTCTTTGTGTCGCAATTCTTTTCTAATAATACGGGTTTGCTTACTATGAATGTTGGTTACATAGCTTTACACAAAAGTCACATCTAGGGCGCTAAAACAGGATACTACCTACGCCTCGCTAAACCCACTCCACGCAACCGAACCAAACTAAGCACAACCAAAAACCGGGAACCACGTTCCAACACAACAAGTATATCAGATATTAAAAAAAATGATAATAGACGATTCACCAAATCGCCAAAAGAGAAGGTCGTACCCGGGCTCGAACCGGGGACTCGAGAATTCAGAGCTGATTTGACAATCAGGTTATCAGAATCTCACGTGCTAACCGCTACACTATACAACCATGTTTGGATTGGTGCATGTTTGCTTTGTTTGGTACCCAAGGACGGTAGATCGTAATTTAACGGATGGAGAGGATGCTCGGCACCAGCCACACCATCTTAAACGAGACGCTAGCTGCTTACGAAATACGATCGTACTTTCGACCCAAACAAACCTTATTTCCGTCTAAATGCACCTAACCAGTTGTAGCCAAAAAGATGACTTTTGAGTTAATTGATTGGCTGATTACCCTGGATTTACACAGCCGTTGCTTACTTCGCAGATGGTAGTGGGGTCTATACGAAGTGCATTCAAGCAATCATGTTAAAACATTTCACGCCACGAAAATCCTACATACGTGAAGAGATAGGGAAGCGATTGGAAAGCGATTCATGAAACAAGCGCAGTCAAAACTTAGAAGATATCTATCTAGCCTTTTGTTGGTTGACGACCTCTCAAATTTCAAAAGCCCTCCTGCGAGTCGCTGGGCACAGCCTCCCTAACCCAGCTGATGGTGTTGTGAACAACAGTGGAGTGACCAGCGGGATTCCAGCGCCCCGAATCAGAAAGCATGATGTCGCTCAGTCTTGAAACTCAAATAGCAACACATAATAATCACAATCGTCTGTATTACGAATCCTAAAAGAAAGCTGACTATTACCATACAGTAGTAAACCAAAGAGATGTTTTCGGGATGAACTTTGTCGATGTAATTCGGCATCATCACAAGAACTAAGACATCAGATCGCCAAGAGATCGGTAGTCAGTGGCAATCCGGGGGGAGTTTCCAGGTTGTTCAAGGGGTACGGTGTGCTTGACGCGTAATTCATGATGTGGAATCTCGCCGCTTTCTTGATCCAGAGCTTGTCTTTTAGAGTTGAAAATCAAAAAAGCTTGGTATTGTATGCTTAATGGGTGGGTTGATCTTGATAGTGATTGTATAACGACGTCCATTGGAGTCATCTTTGGTCTTGAGGGGTTTGTTGGTCCTACGTAAGGAGGACATAAATTAGGGTTGTTAGAAGAGCAAGAGAGAAAGTTAAACAGGGATGCGGCGCCAGATCAAACAGGTGGGCGCCAAGACAAAACGTCCGATGATTCCAGTTCATCTCTGGTCATTCCAAAGCACAGCCCGCCCAAAATCAGTCTGTCAGTCAGCTAGCTCTTCTAATCCACATCATTTTCTGTTTGTTAGCACTTTTCTGGTGAATCGAGTTCCCCATTCATTCTGTTCTGTTCTTTCTTGTTTCTGGAAACCCGGCCCATTCGGTATTTATACTTGGTCTTTGTCATCTATTCATTTATTCACAATTCCCGCTTTCGTATCGTAGTGTTCTTTAATTTGGTGGTGGCGGCGCTGCATCAGGGACGGAGCTCTAGACCTGACAAGTATCGAGCGTCAATTGTCATAGCCAACTTGACTTTCTTTACTTATTTACCAGCACCCTCATTCCTCTGAACCCCATTAACACCCCCACAACCTCCAACCTAAAAAAAACAACAGCCTTCTGGAAATGGCTCGCCTCACGCCGCTCCTCCTCGCCAGCACCTCCCTCTTCTCCTTTACCACCGCAAACGTTGTACAATGGGGTATCCAAAAGAACGTCCGAGCTGAAGCTGCGCAGCTGAAGGCCCGATCTGACGTCCTCTCCAAGCGTGCGACTGCCAATACAGTGCAGAGTAGCTTGGGAAACGCAGTACAAGATGGTCTTTACTTTGCGAATGTTACTGTTGGAACGCCGGCACAGAACTTGCAGATCCAGATTGATACTGGGAGTTCCGATGTCTGGGTTCCCAGTTCTACGTCTAGTATTTGCAAGCAGGGCGCTACGAGGACGAGTAATGGATGTGAAGGTGGTAGCTGTAAGTTACACCTTTTGACTATATGGAAAGTGTTCATCTGCTGACGGATCTGTTCAGTTAGTGCCGGTGCCTCCAGTACCTTCGTAGATGTCGAGCAAGGTGGATTCAATATCTCATATGTAGATGGGTCAGGATCGACAGGAGATTATTTTCAGGATACCTTCTCTATTGGAGGTTCGGAAATCAAGAATTTCCAGATGGGATTGGCTTTGGATTCTACCATTGGAGTTGGAATCATGGGTATCGGATACAACACATCCGAAGCAAACATCCAGACTGGAAACGGCACCATCTACCCAAATCTGCCAGAGGCTTTGGTAAACGCTGGCTTGATCAAGACCAATGCCTACAGTCTATGGCTCGATGACCTTCGTACGTATTACTGAACCACATAAGTTTTGTCAGTTTCTAACATTCATACAGAAGCATCCACTGGTTCAGTTCTCTTCGGAGGCATTGACACTGGCAAGTTTACAGGAGATTTGATCTCCATCCCGGTCTACCCCAGCACTCGCTCCGGAGCTATTACCTCCTTCACAGTTGCCTTCACCTCCTTGGGTGCAACCAGTTCCTCTGGAAGTGATCAATTCACACCTAGCAGCTATGCGGAAGCCGCCATTCTCGACTCTGGAACTACCATTACCCTCCTCCCCAACGACGTAGCAGAAGTCGTCTTTGAAGAACTCGGCGCAACTGTCTCAGCGGAACTTGGTACCGTCGTTCCTTGCTCTTTGGCTGATAACCCAGGAACCTTAAACTTCGGCTTTGGGGGCCAAGGCGGCCCAACTATTAAAGTAGTCATGTCGCAACTTGTCTTTCCTTTGACTTCATCTTCTGGCAGAACACCGACATACACCAATGGCGAAGCTGCTTGCCAGCTCGGTCTCCAGGCCGCCGGTGACCTACCCGTTCTATTCGGTGATACCTTCCTTAGATCGGCATACGTCGTCTACGATCTGATCAACAACCGTATCGCTCTCGCTCAAACTGATTTTAACTCGACAGACTCCAACATCGTCTCCTTCGCCAGCTCCGGTGCTGCGATCCCAAGTGCTACATCAGCAACAGGCACTCCCGGTGTTACACAGACTGTTACACAACCCGTAAGAGGTGGAGAGTCGACTGCTGCTGGGAGCGCTACTAGTCAGGTGGCTACATACAATCCTACGCAGGTTAGTTTGAGTGCTGCAGCTGGATTTCAGTCGACTAGTACAAGCACTAGCACATCGAAGAAGAGTGCTGCAGGGCAGGTACAGCCACCATTTGAATGGATGAGAATTGTTGTCTTGGGAGTTACTTTGGGGTTGATGGGTGTTGGTGGTAGCGTTTTCGCGTGGCTGTAGGCGACGAGGAGATGATAAATTCTGCTATTATAGAATGTTACAGTCTTTCAACATGCATTGGCGTTAATGGATGGAGAAGTTCGCCTAGAATAAGATGCTCCGGATTTTTAGCATATTGAGGGGACGCACAGTACTTAAAGGAGTCATGGTATACAAAATGACATCAAATACTATCACCTCACCACCTCTGTTCGCTTCAATCCCCATTTGTGTGCTATTGTCGTTCAACATCAAAACATGTAGCCGACTCAAAACACACTTCGTGATTCCAAATACGCTCGAGATTCTCGAGTGAATATGGATTTATTTGTAAATGCTACAAAAGAGTGAAGAGAAGTAGATATTGGGCAGCCTAATACTCTAGAGATATTGTCACTCATGTACAAAGGTAGGAACACCAGAACTGGAAGTGAAAACTTACTTCGTATTCGGGAACGCGATATCGTACTCGTAATTTCTTATCGTGCGCATCACCTCTTGAGAGCTCTGGTGCTTTTAACTTTCACCATCTTCAGCCTCATCTGCCTCACACAGCATCCCACAGAGCACTCCACAAGAGACCTCACAATCGTTCGAGCAACTCCGGCTCCCACAGACGCTATCCTTAAGGTCCGCAGACATTACGCCAAACGGCAAGGGAAATCAAAGCAATGTCAGACATAGACTTCCCCATTAGCAGTTCCATACCACCAAACAGCAATTCTCCTCCATCCTCACCTCCCACCCACATCCAAAGAATCTCTACGGCAGGACCGACAACAACAGTCGATCTCCCACCTCAATCACCACCGTCACCGCAGCTCCAATCAAACGAAACTGAAACCGAAACCGAAACCCCTCAACCAACACATGGAAAGGAAACAACGATACCACGTCCAGCATTCTCAACACCCTTCTTCACCTTAATCCATGATATCGGAACCGAAAGTACGATTCATCCAACCAGAGTCCATTATATTTTCAGTGATGACACAGATGGTCATGAAGTATTAAGCGGGGCATGTATAAGAGCCTTAGAAAATAACAAGCGTTCTACTTCCGATGGACCTTCGAAACACGGATTAGGAATTGGAGGGACAGAATTACAAAGTAGTTCCAGCTCATCCGCAACTTATAAAAAGGGTTCTGGAAAAGAGAAAGAAAAAGAGAGAGACAAGGGCAAGGAAAAAGAAGGAAAGGGAAGTGAAGAAAGGGTTTTGATTTTGGATCTTGATGAGACTGGATCGAATGTAGTTAAAACTTCATCTCTGTCTGCGAATTGGCAGGTTCTTGAGACGGAGATTGGGAATGCGCCGACCTTTGATGGGAATGTTGATTCAGAAGAGGAGAATGGCGGGGAGGGGAAAGGGATGATGCTTAGGATTGACGGGGTTGGTGCTGAAGGGTTTGGGTTTGGTGGGCTTGCTGCTTTTGGTGGTGGGGATGAGGAGGATGAGGGGGGGGAGGCGAGTGAAGAGCGTATGCACGCCCTTGTGGAGAGGTTTGAAGGGAGGATGAAGGAATTAAGACGGGTTGTTGAGTTTGGTGGGTTGGAGGGGTTTGAGCAGGGTGAGGGTGACGAGGGAGATGATGATGGTGGGAAGGAGGTTGACGATGTTGGCGAGAAGAGAAAGAAGGGGAGTAGCGAAGAGACTGCTGTTCGCGTTGATTAGATATTGGCATATGAGAGCAGATACGCTACTCAAACGGGATATGGTTTTCGGAGTTGAGGGGGATACTTCATGGGCAGGCACAGCCACACAGCATATCAATGGTACGGCGTTGGGGATTGAAAGTCTACATTGAGACATGATATGATAGGTTTAGCCACGGTGTTTCAGTGTTTCAGAGATTAGGATTTTCCTAACGTGTATCAAGAGCACCATGAATCCAGAAGACAAGAAGCTTTAATTAGTACTACACATTTAAAACCAATATTACCTAAATCATCGATCGAGCCATTGTCATCACCATCACCATTACAATCACCACAATCTAATATTTTTCAGAACAGATTCGCAACGACTGAGTTAAACCAACACTATCTCTCTCAATCCAATTACTACATCACTTCCCCTTTCACACCTCACACCTCACTTCTCCCCTCCCCTCACTCTCTTCTTTACACATCCACAACACTTCAACACTTCAACCCACTCACAGAAGAGGACAAGAAAAAATCTCTTAAAAAACTCCCCCTTCCCCTTTCCACTTTCTCCCACCCTAAAACGAGTGGATGGTTTTTTTGTACATGAAAACAGAAACGACAAAATGAGCGTTTGGTATCTCTGAGCAGACATGGACAGATAGATAGACAAGAGGATGTCTGAGTTTGGGTGACAGAGTGACAGCAAGGAAAGGAAGGAAATGTAGCCAGACAATCCTTGACGATTTTTTGATGGGTTGATCAAATATGCCATCCCTAGCCAAGGATAGCGCTGACAGAGAAAGGCAAAATAAAAGAAAAAACGCCGTCTATGCAGTACGAACGACCAATTCCTCCTCGCTGCCCAACCAATGGAGAAAAAGACAAACAAAGAAAACCCAAGTAAGCACGCCTGATTTGTACAATTTAATTTCCTTCGTTGTAGTCTACGCCAGGGACGACGGCTCCTCCTCTCCAAGCGACACCAGGCGCAACGGCCTTACTGCCCTTGAAGTCTACGCCTGGCTGGACCGCGCCTTCGTTGAAGTCAACACCAGGGACGACGGCTCCTCCTCTCCAAGCAACACCAGGCGCAACGGCCTTACTGCCCTTGAAGTCTACGCCTGGCTGAACTGCGCCATCTTTGAAGTCAACACCAGGGACAACGGCCTTGCTTCCTCCGAATGAAGCTCCGGGAACGACAGCACCGTCTTTGAATCCAGCACCAGGGATAACGGCCTTGCCACTACCAGCATATTCTGCACCTGGGACAACGAGTTTCTCGCCTTTCCATTCAAGACCTGGTACTTGTATTGGCTGGCGCTTTCCGAGGTCCTTTGCTGGAACAACTCGTCTGCTGCTGATAGATCCTCCGTGTGTGTGGTCGGAGATAACACGGTGAGACTCGTGGAATTGGGCGCCCAGAGAGCGACGAGCCTTGGTCGATGAGCCGCCTTGAATAACGAACTTGTAGATAAGAACGATGATAATAATAACAATGACGATGGCCACTATTTTGTTGTTAGCATACTGTAGTAGATAAGAGGAGAGAAAACATACCACAGATACCCAAGCACCACCACTTCTTGCGGTTGCGTGCTCTCGCGCTGACAATTGCTGTGCCAATCTCCTGTGTTCCCTTGTCCATGTTTTCTACAACTTCCTCACCCTTCATTTCGATGTTCTCGACAGCGGCCTCTTGTTGCACTACCAGAGCCTCCATATCCTGGAAGAGCTCTGCAAGCTCAATCATCTGTTGCTCGATCTTCTGGATAGCTTTGTGACGATCCTCGACGGCTGAAAGGGCTGCTCTACTTTGTCCTTGACGATCGCTCTGCATCAGTGCCTGAGAGAAGACCTGTTGGTTGCTAGTATCCTCCACTGCCTCTCGTACTTCAGCCTCTGAAGCATCGGGTCGAACGATACGGTATTGACGCGCCATTTGATCTTGCATCTTGCGACGGAAATCAGACTCGACATTCTGGTACTTGTTGATTGCAGCCTTTAGCTTCCTGTCGACCTTTCCAACCTGAGGTGCGTTCTTCGGCGCTCCTGACTCTGGTTGTTGTTTTATGGCTTTGATGCGTCCAGCAAAGTTACGGTAGAGAGTCATCGTTTCGGAGGACATTTGATCGAGCTGCCGGTTTGTTTGAGAGTTGAGCGAAGAATCGGGGTCATTCAAGGATTGTTGTTGGAGCATCTGGAGTCTCTGTAGATTTTGCTCGATGCTATCGATTCCTTTGTCGATTTCACGACACTCATTGAGGATAGCATTTGGGTCACCTCCAGCTCCTCCTCCTGCAAATCGTTGTCCATTTTGTGCCAATGGTGCCATCTCTACATTTTGTCCTGTGTGTTGTCAGAATTGAGAATCTCAGGGGTGCAATAGCGACGAACCCCCATAATCATCACGACCCATTGATGGGGAGCTCCCATTATAGTTGCCTCCTCCATATGAAGGTGATGCCTGATCATTATATTCTTGACGGAATCCTCCACCTGGTGGTCCTGGAGCAGCTGCTCTTCCACCACCCCTTGGTCCTGAAGGCAGTCCTCCGGCTCGTGGTCCCGATGGTAACCCACCGCCGCCCTGGGCGTATGGGTTCTGTTGTCCTCCGTAGCTGCTCATTGTATGTGTATCAGTAAAGGCTCAAATTGTGGGTTGGCATACACAATTGAATGTGCTCGAGTCAATGGGAGTCTTAAGAGAGCGAGCGAGGAAAACTAACCCGTATTGCTGCGACATTGTTATTGATTAGCAAAGTTCTACCAGAGATACTTGATTGCGATGCGAAATGTCGTGCCGTCGAACTTTAAGGAGAGGTGGGACGGATTGGGAATGGGGAAAGTCGGTTGTCAGTGAAGACTTGGACTTGTAGAGAGGGTGGTGATGGTGTGTCTCAAGGGCCTTGAAACGCGTGAATGGCGAGTCCAAGACGGTTGAAACAGGAACTTACACTCATCTCGCCAGGGTCCCCTACAGGGAAACCGTGCAGGTCAAGCGAGTCGTCTCGTTCATCTCGTTCAGCAAGGTCGCGCGAGTTGTTGAGTGGATGGTAGGACATGATTTTAAACGTCCTCTATTACAATTAAATTATGGTGAATGAACCTCGTCGAACTCTGCCCAAGCAAAGACTCAAGTTAGACAATTTTCGTGTCGCTGCTTGCAGTTCGCTTGACAGCGAGAGGGCTGTTTTGAAAACGAAGGGTCGAGGGGAGTCCTCCTTCTCTTCAGCGCTGCTGGGAATGTCTGGACTTTGACGCAGATCAGCACTTCAGTCTGGTGTCAGGCTAAACTCAACTGGATTCAGGAACGCTGCAGCGACCCCTCCCATCGCAGCAGAATCCTTGAACCTGCTGGCCTTCTCCAGCACACAGAGGATTAACTACTGACGCTGTACAGCCACAGCTACACCAACTGGAGGCAAGCGCTTACATGAGGATTGGCCGAGAGCGACTCGTCGAGATGAATACTCTCCGCTGTTCCGCTGTTCAGGTATTGTATTTTTGGATTGGGGCAGGACAATTGGCTGACACTGTGCCGTGTACAGTCAGCTTTGAAGAGCACGGTGGGTGGGAGCATCAATGGTGGCGGCAATGGGATCTTATGGAGGAACACATACCCCGCCATCACCACGATGTCTGGTCAGAATTTAATTTTGGCATCGGGCACCGAAAAGAATAATTATTACCACCTTAGCACCGTACATCGTACTTCTTACTAATAAGTACTGTACCGTGCCACATGATGGTTTGCATGTTTGTTGCAATCGGATCGACTGAGCGCCGAATTCACGAGCCAGAGGCCCGGTTAGACGTACGTCAACTGAACATCCAGGCAGCTGGGAAAATCGAGGACGATCGAGGAACGCTAATAGCCACACTAAGTACGGCCATTTATTAGTTATATCACACATACTTTTTTCTACTAAGTCAGTAGTAGTATTTGCTGCAGTGAGTACGGGAGTGTCACTACCATGTGAGTTTCTGACACGTTCATCTGCAGGATTCGACTGACGGAGGAAGGAAAAGGCTTCCCTATATTCCTTGACATCTGCTCGTACTTCTCTGTCACAACACGTTTCGAGGGTCTCGTCTGATATCGCATCCCAATCCAGGCCATGAATTTGTCGTTAAAAGCTTCCCTGATCCTCTTGAAAGCTGGTTTCTCAGGGTGGCCATAATCTTCTGCGGTGCGGTGCCTGGATGAATGCCGAGACTCCCGAACACATGGACCCGTCGTGTTGACCAGCAAAACTGTAGCCTGAAGGCTGTACTAATGGAGCATTCGTTATTTTCCAGATTCAAGCACGCAATCGCATCAGCTCTCATCTCTCATCGAATCGCGTTGTCTCCAGGCCAGAACTTTATATCCAGAAATGGATCCAGCCAATAGGCAAGCAGGGAATGAAGTCATCGCCATAATGCTGCCTACCTAGTGCTATGTCTCAACGGTGACAGGCAGTGGAGATCCTCTTGCCTCCATCCATCGTGAGGTTATCGTTGGCATGAACGCAGCTTTGATGGTAGAGTTATGATGAGGTAGGCATCCTCAATCATCAACTACCATAATACTGTCGCCTGAATTTCCAGACTATCGATTTCCTCAAAAGAACGAAACAGCCGTTGATGATGTCACACTGTGAGCTGGCAAGCACAGTAGGAGGTCACATTGCTTTCTCAATCCTTATTTTCATCTCCTTTGATATCAGAATTGCGATATTCCCAACTCTAGTCTCGGGGCTTGATTGCCATCTCGATTCTCAACAGATTTTTGTCTCCGTATCTCATTTACCCGACACCTTTAGCAACATTTCCCGCAAGTTGAAACCCCTTATTTTGAGTCGAGTGCTCGAAAATAACTGTACAGGATTCGAATTTTTTTGCGATCAAGGCGCTCCAATGTTGCCAGAGCGATTCGACCCGGGAAGATGCATCTCTGGGTGCTAACAATGCCATGCTCTTCACACATTGAATGTTGTATTGACCCTAGAATATTTGTTGCCAGCTCAAGAAAATGAGACTTACAGTGCCTCTTTTTCAAATTTGGAATGTTTACAGAGATAGCTATCCCAGTCAGGTTATGCTGATGGGCTCAAACGGAGCCTCACGATAAAGCAATGCAATCGTAGTGCGTACGCAAAGCTGTGAAGCCCAAAAGTCTAGCATTGGATGCGCAACAGCGAGTGAAGGAAATTCTATCTTGGTCGAAACTGGATCGTCAAAGTCGGCACTGCTTTTACAGTATAGTGGCAACGGTGATATCTTCTGAAAGTCGTCATGCCAATGTTCAAGCTCATCATCCAGTTTCGAACAACGACCCAAAGTCTCGCATAGCACACAGTTCATCGCGGATTGGAATCTGTCGATAACTTCGATCGCCACACCTAGTGATAGGCCCCTGTCTGCTGATATCGTTTTGACTCCACGATGCAGATTGTAGTATGAAATCTTTCATAGGAGATGCCCTCCTGTATTGGGTGCTATAGGTCATCTATTTCTTGCAAGTCTTTTTATGTATATCCCTTTCTAGAGAAAACATCTACTTACAGAGGTAATAAATCTCGCTCATGAGAGCATCACCGAGTCGCGAATGAGCCATTTTCGACCCACGGTATTGGATGAGACGCACGATATCCAGAATATGGTCATCAGTCCTCCGATGGAATTGGTAGTAAGCTCATAAATCTGGATTGAAGTTATTATTCCAGTACTTATTCTGGGACTTACACCTCATAAATAGCCAAAGCATGACAAGCAGCAAGTGTTTCGTCCTTGTCTACTAAGTCTTTACTCCACAAGACCTTTTGTAGTTCCTGAAGAACACCACTGTATGCCATCTTTCCTTCGACAATCAGATCCTGGCCCTGCATCGCCTTCCCTACTCTTGACACAAAGAGGGCCTGAAGCGAAATCTCCACCGCCTTCCCCTGTACGCTTTCATCTAAAGAAACGGCTTCATACAACCAGAGGCTTATATTTCCAGCCTTCCTCAGATCTGAAGACAGAAAACGATCCATGAACATACCTTGGCATTTCTGTTTCGTAGCAAAGGGACTTTGTGAGGCTTGGAAAGACCGAACGGGAGAAATACTGGAGCCTGACTTTGGTAGCTTCTTGTCTTCACCTTACCCATTTGGTGCACTCCGTGCAACTCTACTACCTCTCTTAGCCGAGCTTCCTTAAGACGGCGTCGCTTCTGCAACCCCTTTTCTGTCCCATTGGGGAATACTGCTTTTCGTCCATAGCTTTCGCAAATTCTACTACTATTTGTACATCTCCAGCAACTTGGTTAGGTGAGATCGCACTTTATTTTACCATGGTTAGTTTACTTCTAACGTGTTAGAAAGCATGTCCTCTCTCCGGTTTGGCGTCGCCGACAAGTATGACAGCCTTTCGATTTTCCAGGTATGCCCACCATTTTAAGTTTTCAAATTTCAAACATGAATTCCAAAAAAGACCTTCCAACGCGCAACACAGCATAGCCGTTGAAAGCACTCCATGGCATCGAGTAGGAGCAGGTTTGGCATAGATATAAGAGAGCATCCGTTGCTTTAAGGAAATCCACATTCATAGCCGAGAGAGAACCAGTGACTTCAAGACTTTTTAGTCTTGACAAATACCTCCCATACGGACGTAACAGGCTGCAGACAAGGTAAACTTTAAGAGAGAAAAAAAGGCAGAACAGCTGCCTGTTGACGTTTTGGTGGTGGCTTATGTGTATGCTAATAAGATGGTAATACGGAATACGGAGAAAGTGAGCTGTTGTGTTACTAACGAAAAGGTTCGGGTCTAAGCGAGCTTACTCTCGCCTCATATTGATTGGCCTGGCTCAACAAAGGGGCTTAAGCGAGTGCGAATTGGAAGAACAGCCTTACGCAAAACGGGATCCCACGTCCTCCACGGAGCGCCATGGACGCCAGGGCAGTTTGCGTTGCTCCGTCCCGAGATATTCTTACTCTGTGATAGATGTCTGTAAAAGTCTCAAACCACTTTCGCATATGCCAATGCCATATGGATGATTTCATTGGTGCCAAGTCGTGACGAATGCGTAAGAGCTCCTTACTATCTTGATAGATGGAGAATGTATGATCCAGCATGTTTGATGTGTCTGTTGTTAGAGACCCATTGGAGATGAGCCTTACGTGCGTTTGGAGAGTGCGTGGCTTACTTGGAGAAGGAATGAGGCTGCTGTATAAGTATTACATTTACAGTCCTTTCTTTCAAGGTATCATTTTCTTTGTAAACTCAACTCATATAACCTGCACATATTTGCTTTTGCAGTTCAGTCATCAGATCATTAGTTTTGATCTTCACTATACTCAATAGCAAATCCATTTCATGTGGTAGCCTAACAACAACCCTCAGCTCTCGATCAACCCCATGAACTTTCTTCCTCGACATCAACACCACAACTAAAACAACCACCGCCAAAATGCGAGACTCAGGCCCACGCTACTTCCTTAATGGAACCATGATAGACATGGACAAATGCCAACACACATCCTGCTGCACCCTCGAAATCTGTCCCCTCTCCTACGCCTTCGTAAAGCACATCCCATCACTAGGAGGAACAGCCTTCTTCGTAACGCTCTTCTCACTCTTCCTGGTCCTCCAGATCCTCCTCGGCGGCTACTATCGAACCTGGTATTTCAGCATAGCAATGCTGTGCGGATTACTACTCGAACTCCTAGGTTATATCGGCCGACTGATGATGCGAACCAACCCCTTCGACTTCTCATCTTTCCTCCTCTATTTAATCCCACTTACAATCGGTCCAGCATTCATGTGTGCGGCTATCTATGTCTGTCTAGGTCGAATAGTAGTTGTATACGGAATGCACCTCTCTAAATTAAAACCTTCAACTTATACATTCCTCTTCGTCTCTTCGGATTTCTTATCTCTGTTGTTACAGGCTACAGGAGGTGCTGTCACTAGTATCGCACCTGATGATAATCCTGGTTTGAGACAATCAGGTATTAATATCATGCTTGCTGGTCTCAGTTTACAGGTCGTTAGCTTGGTGTTTTTTATTGTTCTTTGTGCGGATTTTGCCAGGAGGGTTCTTGGACAGAGGACGGGTTGGGATGGTGAACATAGGAGTATTTGGGAGAGTAGGAAGTTTTCTTTTTTCTTACTTGGTTAGTTTCTTCCACTACTTTCTTTCCCCCCCTGTGCCTCTATCATTTTCAATTTCGCACTACCGACTTCCCCCTCTTTTTCTCCTTTCTCTTCGACTTTTGTGCTAACAGATATATAGCCCTCACAACAGCAACAATAACCATCTTAGTCCGTTCAGCTTTCCGCGTCGCAGAACTATCGCAAGGTTTCGATGGCTCATTAGCAAATGATGAGGTTACATTCTTGGTATTGGAGGGTACTATGGTCGGCATTGCTACTATTGCATTGACGGTTGGACATCCTGGTTATGCATTTTTGGGTCAGTGGTCCAAGTTGACTTTTGCTTGGAGTAAGAAGGGCGAGAAGAGCTTGCCAAGGAGTGTTACCAGTGTTGATAGTAAGGGCGAGACTGTTGAGAGGAAGTAGAGAGGCAGGAGGTGGTGTTAATGATAATAATAGATAGGAGAGTTAAGGGAAGATTTGTGGCGGGAGACTTGTACTGAGTTTCTTGTACTGTGGACTTTTATACTGTAGCTAGGAATAACTTCATAATATAACTACCCTATACCCTTGAAAATTGCAATCTTTTATTTATACTTTGAACTAAGACCTTAACTTAAGCGACTATCATGTTGTCGTCCTATTGATCCCTGAATTCTCTTCCCAAGATGACTGAATAACTTTTATGACAGTTAGAAAAAGAGGAAGGTTGGCTATTTAGGTTATTACCTGTCTCTTCCTAGGCCAGAAGGCTACTATCTACTCGAAGCCTCCTTTTTGAATCCCGATAAGCCCGCCCCATTTGACTTTTCTGGGCTCTGCATGAGTTCTCACCGACGCGATAGTGGTATATTCGTTATCTAAGATCGGTCAGTGTAGGCTGCACTCTGAATCAGAGATGCAATCACTCGTAAGACCTTGTTTAGCAGCGCCCGACTTCTATGGAAAACATGGGCGGCACACAAGGCAGAACTGCATAGCCTCACCTCAGCCTTCAACTATCCAAGATTGGGAGACTGCATATGTTTTGTAACGATCACAATGAATAGAAGTTGTACACATTTGCAACTGTGCATGCTGGATTCGCCAATCAACGTAATTTTTTATAAAGAGGGAGCTTTGAACTATGGACTGCTCCAGAACGCGGCAGACTGAATGACGCTTGAATCCGCAGGAGTGACAGCCCTAGTTATAAAGGCGTTTCGGCTCCCAATTATCGCAAGCTGGTCAACCCCAGATCAATTCTATGGCTGAAGTGACTGTTGTGCTTGGTGTTTTGCCCCTAGCAATCGATATAGCAAAGCAGTATAAAGCAATTTACCAAGTGTTTGCACGATATAAAAATTGCAGAGTTGAAGTCATTGAGTTTCAGCGCCGTCTGCATGTCGAACAAACGGTCTTCTGCAATGAAGCCCAAATATTGCTCGCATGTCTCTCGAGCCTAGAAACAGTTAACAAAATCCTTGAGGAGGAAAACCATCCTCAAAAATCCGACACAGTCGACGCTCTCAAAGCACTTGGGGGCTTCGGAAACAGCTTGCTTGTGCGAGTAGAATATTAATCCTTGACTCTTACTCCCTACCATGTTCCAAGTGATCCCTCCATTCTCTCGAATAACTGATCTGACTCTGAGTTCTCGAATTACAGGAATTATCACGGCTATTGGCCCAAAACCCTCCTTCATGGACCCGTTTCTTGAGAAGTCTATTCCGGCAATGTTAATGGCTTGGTCTTTGTAGATGTGATATTTTTGACAAAGTTTGAGATTCGGGGCTATTTTCACAGTCTGAAAACATTGAGACGTAAAATGCTGAATGTTGAAAGGCTGTGAGGACCCAGCAAAGGAGGAGCAGAGAGGAGACGGGACTTCAGCCTTGTATTCACGTGCATCAGCCTTGCCCCTCAACTGTTGACGCAATGAGGGGATAACAACCTACAACAACCTACAACAACCACGAGTCTCACTCTTACCAGCCTCTCAATACATATCCTCAAACCCACCAGCAGCATCTAAACCCCAACAAAGCTGCCCATAATGACAACCAGAGTCGCAAGCCACGCCGGGTCCTGGTACTCCTCCCATGGCCCAACCCTCTCCAATGAGCTCGACCAGTGGCTCGCACAAGTTCCAGACTCCATAGATGGAAAACAGCTGCCAATACCAGGCGCAAGAATCATCATTGCGCCGTGAGTAAGAAACCTACAACATGGTGTGTAATCTGTATTCTAACCAAGAACCAGTCACGCAGGATATTCATACTCAGGACCAGCAGCAGCCTGGGCCTACAAATCACTGGATCTCACAAACGCCAAACGGATCTTCCTACTCGGTCCCTCACACGCCCTCTACCTATCCGGGTGCGCACTTTCAAAACATGCAAAATACGCTACACCACTTGGTGATTTGACGCTTGATAAGGAGACCATCAGGGAACTCAAGGATACTGGGGAGTTTGACAATATGTCTACGGATACGGATGAGACTGAACATAGTATGGAGATGCACATCCCATATATCTATAAGATGCTCTCTCAGACATTCAAATCTCCAATTGAATATCCTCCTCTCATTCCTATCTTGGTTGGAAATACATCTGCTGCTACTGAGGTGAAATATGGACAGTTATTGGCTCCATACCTTGCTGATCCTACATCAGTGTTTGTTGTCAGTTCGGACTTCTGTCATTGGGGTTTGAGATTCCAGTATACGTATTACCTTCCTTCGGCTCCATCTTCGAAAGCTAGTGGTTACAGTCTGAAGCGTGGTGATAAGGATCCAGAGAATCCACCTATCAATGAGAGCATTGGAAAGCTGGATAGGCTAGCTATGGATGCTATTGAGACTGGTAAGCACAAGGAGTTTCTAGATAATCTGAAGGAGACGGGTAATACTGTTTGTGGACGACATCCGATTGGCGTAGTCATGGCCGCATTGGAAGTTTTGCAAAAGGAAGGCAAAGTTGATGGAGAGAAGGGAAAGTTCAAGTTTATTCGTTATGAGCGGAGCAGTGAGGTTGAGGATGTTAGAGATTCGTCGGTTAGCTATGCCTCGGCTGTAGCTGTGCTCTGATGGCTATCTTGCCATTTTATTGACGACTCGGAGAAGTCAGAGCTTCTCTCAGTTTGCTATAGATATACATGTGATTGAGAGAGATATTCTGTGTTCGATAGAGTATCATATTCCTTCTGTCATCTTGAATGACGAGTCTTGTGACTCGCTTAATGGCAACGTAATTTCGTGCCACGGTACCAATACTTAGGTTATACCGGTTAATTTAGGTTCATTCAACAAAGCAAGGTGAATACTGCTCAAGCCTATATGAGCAATTTGCAAATAGCTAAAGCACATATCAAACGTAATGCTCCCTACCTATCTTACAAGGCCCACCGTCACGGGATGCAGAACTCAATCCAACTCCCAAGATAATCCATAGAGTTCCCTTTTCCATCCTGTATACAGGCTTTAATCCTCCTTTCCCACTCATCAAAGTTCAATCTACCCCATCCACCTCTGCTCTCCACTTCCTTGGCCACATTATCTAGCTTCCAGTACATCCAAAGGGTGTCTTTGTCGGGCACGTCCCAGTCGGGAAGGTCTGAGGATTGAGCTTCAGTAGCTTTGGGTGCATCAGTAGATGTTGGAGAGATTTTGGGAATTTCTGGAACAGAGTGTGAGTTGGGTCGGAATTGAGGCATTGTTGGATCCCGGTATGGGTCTTTCTTTGGTGTGCTTTCGGTGGCTCTAACTGTTGACTCGGGAACGGTCCCTAAATTATCTTCTTGAGAAATCAAGGTTTCGATTATCTCGTCGACATTGGTAGCAGTCGTTTCGTCAGTGTCCTCAAGAGTTGAATTTATGGTTTCCTCGCCTCCCTGTACAAGTTGTCGTTGTGAAGTTGAAGATTCAGTTAAGGCTTCCAGCTCAGGCATCGTGTCGCTATCCTCATTCGGTTCCTCCGCAATAGTATACCCTGTTTCAGCGAGAAGATCATCAAGGGGACGCTGTCGAATCTCTTCCTCTATATCATTCTCGGGAAATCCAGGGAAGCCGGGCCACATCTGAGGCTCAGATGATGGGACTTGCTTGGTGATTTTGGAGATGAATTCGGCTTTGGCATCTCTATCCTTGGGTTTCCTCTTGGCATCTTTTTCGGAAGCCCATGCTTCAAACTCTGCTGTGCTGTATAGATGTCTGTACCGGTCTCGTTCCGATTTCGTAAGTGCTATAGATTCGGCAAGATCTTCTTGGGATTTGAAAATTGGGTCAAGTAATTCATTAAAGGCTTGCTGTGTGACTTGGTAGAGGATTTCCTTTCCCGCATCTTTCTCAGCATCTGCAATCTCCATTCCACCCCAGCGCTCAGGAATACTTCTGGAAGTAGATGAGGTGGTGGACCGAATGTCATAATCATCATCCTCTACAAAGCGCACTTTGGAGGAAGATCGCGAGCGTGGAGAAAGTGGCCGTGATTGGGACTGAGATTTCGAGCTCTCACCTCCTCCAGCTATGCCATTTCGCACCAAGATATCATCCGAATCTTCCCAACCCTCTGGAGGTGTTGCACCTTCTTCTTCGTCTGTGTAAAATTGTCTTCGAACCCATCGTTCATGGACTTCTCGGCGACCCTTTTGTTTTCTAACATAATGCGCTAGAACTGCCTGGCGTATTTCTCGCGACTTTAATACCTCTGCCTGCAGCGTAAAGCCTGGACCCAAAACCTCTTCAATAAGTTCATCCGTAATGAAGCTTGGAGGCCATCTGTTATCATTAACATCATCAACCCGAACTTTAAAATCATCGCCGTCTTCCCACTCGCTGTCGTCATCTTGATGTCCGGAAACTCTGAAATGTGACATATCCAGCAGATCATCCATCGTTTCAAACCCGCTGTTTTGTGCAATGGCGTTGAGAATCGTCCGCGTGAGTTGATCCGGAGTCTCAGGAGGGTTTAGAAGAGCTGCTGCGTGATTCTCTTGGGCAAACGCACGGATTCTGAACGCATTTCTCCTCCGTCTTCTTTCAGATTCGTCTCCGCCAGAACTTCTTCGGGTAAAAACGTCTTCTCTATTGCCCGTGTCATTGCTGCTTTCGTTTATCACTCCCTTTCCATCAATGATTTCGAGTTCCCCGTTGGGCTGTGCAGCTTTTCCTACACCTGTATGGGCATTTGGTGCTGGAGGAAAACGGCCATCTCTGCCAAAAGCGCTGCTTAGTGGCTGTCGTCCAGTCACAAGTTGCTGGGCATCGCTACTGCTCATAACTTGATCATCATAACCCTCCAGCATGTCTCTATGCATCTGCCTATAAAGGACGTAGTATGCACGGAACATCCGGAGGAAGTCCTTCCTGTCGACATAACCATCGCCATCAATATCGTACCCCTCGAATACCTTCTTCCACTTGTCCCTCTTCTTGCGGAAAGCGAGACCGTGAAGAAATTCTGCGAAGCTGATGAGATTATCATTGTTTGTGTCGTAGAATGCGAACATCCTATCATAGATCAGACTTGGAGCTGCATGTCTAGAGCCAGTAGTAGAAGGGACAAGACATCGTTCGAATGTTTTTCTATCCATGGCTAAGCAGACTTCATCGGGGTCCTCTCGCCACTCAGTATTGGCCATAAAGGTCCATTGTTCCCAGTATGCATCCAACTCTGGCCTCTCGAAACCGGTCTCATTTGAAAGCTTTGTTATCATCTCCTTGGGAAGCATCCTCTGAATTCCATCAGGATCGCCTGTGTACCACACTGGCTGTATAGTCTTAGGTCCAAAAGATGGCGCCGGAATCTTCACCTTGTAGAATATATGAGTTTTCGTGTGCAACCCTTGAGCTTCGCAGTTCTCGCAGAGATCAAAATCTGCGCAATTCGAGCACCGATATCTGATGCCTCGAATTGGCACAACTCCACATGAATTGCATCCACACCCTCTATGCACATATGCATTCCGCCTTGTGGCATCTTCGGAGACCCTAAAGAGGAGCTGCACAATATTTTGTCCAGTGCGCTGGTATGTTGGTGGCACATCCGTCCAACTATAATCATCTTGGTATTCCTGATCATCCACAACCGTAGCCCCATCAGTCAGAGGCCTTGCGACTATATGCGCATCTTCATCATTCTCAGCCGCCGTCTCGGCCGACACTGGCTCTACTTCGTTCGCAGTGAGAGTACGCCGTCGCCGCCGATGAATTGCATTGCTCCTGTGCAAGGGAGGGTTCGGACTCGTGTGTTCACTGTCATCGTATATACTGCTGTGAATGTAATATACACTATAAGCAGCAGCTACTGACGCGACTATCAGTATTGCTGCCCTCGTTCTGGTGAGGGCGCTGGAGGCTGTGGGGGATGAAGCCGACATGGTCGTGGTCGAGGATCTCCATCTATCGGAGTACTGTAGGTGAGGTCATTAGCATTATCGCAGGTGCTGCTATTCCGCTGACACAATCTGCAATCAAGCACAAGCCGTTGTGTGCAAATGGCGAGTGGTAGAGGCAAGCTGTCGTGTTGATGCAAGTGAGGCGTTGTCGCGTTCTGTCGTCGCTTAGAAATTTCAACAGCCTTCTTTGCCTTTCAGCCTTCTCCGCAACAACACCAACGCATCCGATCCCTCAACCTCTGTGACAACACAGTACCATCGCCGCGAATAATCCATTTGCAACGAGATCTACACTGTCAAATCTTCCCAACTCCCGCGTCTCACCAGAAGCTCACTAGAAATCCCATGATCGCATACACTTGTTCTAAACGAGCTTCGTCTGCAGATGGGGTTAAGGATTTATACTTTTCTGGAAAGAGCCTGCCCAGAAGTTACTTTGGGGTAAAGACAACTTATACGTCGCCTTCCATTTACCTGTTGAGGTCGAATATTGTTTATCCTGTCTCTCCAATTTTTTCACTCGTAATGTCCTTGCTCGTAAAGTATGTGTGTCACTTGTAAGTTGTTGGCCATCATTGCGTGTTAAAGAGTTCATATCAGGTAAGAATCCCAGATAGCAGTGTTTGAAACACCATGAGAGGTATTGTGGGATGCCATTTGAATTGGCTGTTTTAACCCAAGAACTTAATATACACATCTCAGGCTAGTGGCCTTTTACATTGGGAGACTGAAAAACTTTGTATTACTTGGGACTAATTCTTTTGGTCTAAAATGTTTGAAGCTACCTAAGCTCATAAGTTGCACAAGTTTCAAAAGAAGAACAAGTAGGTGGTGTCTTGTGAGAGCTGCAGCTTACAGACGAATAGAAGACTTTGTGTCTCAGTAAACCACTAGTTTCCAAAATCCAAAAAAAAAAGATTATTAGAACCGATGACTACTTTCAATTTAGCAGAGGATAGTGTTCTTATATGAGCAGGAACAGCTAGAGAGTTGATCGTTTACATGCGAGCTTGGTAAATATTTTCCCACGTCTCATTAAGTCTTGATTGCCCGTTTACGTAATCACTATTCTACGAAAAACTGGTTGGTCTAAATCTTAGCGTTCCACTTCCAGTCATAATCAAGACATGCCCATCTCGCCATGAGAAAGCAAAATAAAGACAAAACTAACACACCGCCAAAGAAAGCCACAAAACCTTCGCTTCCAAGAGCTGACAAAAGCTGCCCTCCAACAGGAATGCAGAGTAAAGTTCTAGATCACAAATATTAGCACAAAGGTCATTATGTACAGTGGTAACTTACGCGAAGGAGACAACACTGTAAGAAGTGCCATACCACTGTCCATACTCATCAGCCTTACAAAGCTGACCAATACACACAGGAGCCATGCTTATGATACTTCCACTCCCGAAACCGAATAGCGGCGCGAAGAAATAGAAGAGAACGACGTGGTTTCCAACTGGGAGCCAGAGTGCAAATATTACCACAAGTGACCAGATCAAGGTCAATACCATTGTATTGTAACGACCAAACCGATCCGAAAACCAGCCAGACATAGAACGACCTAAAGCCGAGCCACTGAAGTCTGTCAGAGATTTGCTCTAGAGGATAGGTCGAGTAAGTAAACTTACGCGTTAAGTATGGCAATGATATTGTAACCTGTCTGTACACTGAAACCTTGACGAGTTGCATAAGTCGGCAGCAGACCAAGTGCGCCGAAAAGAACAAATTCAAAACCTGTCCTGATTAGCATTTTCAAGGATTACTAGGACCTAGAGCCCTTACAGGAGATACCGACTGTCGCCCAAGTAAACCTCATATCCAGAAAAGACCTTAAATCAATAGCTCCACCATTTCGCCTCGGTGGTAATCGTCCTCTGATACATAAATTTCCAATAATCATCAACACAGAAATTGCGAGAATGAGGACCCGTATAGCCCAAGCCCAGCTCAGATGAGTTAAAAGTGGACTCAAGACAAGTGGGAAGACGATACCTCCAACAGAGGATCCCACGAAAGCAATGCCACTCGCCATTCCTCTTTTCTTGTCGAACCAATGAGCCACAACTGCCAACGCTGTCGTCGTTAAGAATGCTGAACTTATTCCCGCCATAATACCATAGCTGAGCATGAAATGCCAATACTCCTTGGACTGTGCAAGCAATACCAAACTAAGTATATACCCAAGACTTCCACCAAACACGAGCCATCTCGGTCCATACTTATCAAAAAGAGGTCCGATTTGGACCCCAAGGATGAGATTCAGAAAGACATTGACAGAGGGTATCCAACCAATAACCGAACTGGAGTAGTTACGCAACTGATTCTCTTCCCAGTATGATTGGAAGAGGCCAGCGGAAGAGATGAGTCCGAAGGTGCCTCCAATAATACAGAAGGAACCAAAGACAACCAACCATGCCTTTGCTCCACCCTCCGGAAAGCTGTGAACTCGTGATTGATCAAAGTTGACGGTCGGTTCAGGGTCCTGTAAAATGTTTTGAGTGGTTTCTGGACCAGAGAAGGAGGTGGTAATAGAGCTAAGCTCAGTCGCTGTTTCTACTGATGCGTGGCGGCCCATCTTGATTTCAGATTTAATGAAATAAAATATGATTGTGAACTGAAGTTTAAAGTCTCGCAATGAATCCAGAGAGTATACATATATATACATATATCTCATAAAAGTCTTCACCGTTACATTGTGGGGTTGAAAGAGTCATTGGTAAGGCGCGGCATGTGGTTCCGTTGCGGAAGCTAAGGCAAGTTGGCCGAGGGCCAACAGGAGAGCCAAAGGGATTGCTTGAGCTGGCACCATCGCTTATGTAGGTAGGATCCAGGCATGGATATGACTTCCTAAATCAGCGGGTCAAAAGAGAACTTCTGACATACTTTATTGAATTAGCACATGGTAAACCACCATCTGTAACCGAGTTCTCTTTAGGCCTTCCCCCTATCGCTAAGCGAGAAGGCAATATAGTCGCCGAGTGGTATGCTAGAAGTTTGAGATGTGATATTCAGGGTATGCGAACTATTCTAAGAGTTTTTTTTACCTTTACTGGAGAGTATTAGTAATGCAGAAGAGATCCTTGTGCTCTTTGCTGTTCTTCCAAATATAGTTAAACTTTCAAATTGCGTTGGCGTCATAGAGTAGTAATTAACAGGAGCTTTACATATTCTA
>JAJONI010000470.1:6681-23525 GCA_022190145.1 Pezicula rhizophila
AAAACATGCACACATAATAAAACAATTCAGAGCAGCAAAATTAATTGTGTAAAGCTTGCTACTAGCATCTCAGTAATACCTTTGCGAGCCCTATGATTGCTTTTTAATATGCTGGACAAAATTGCAAACACAAGCATGTACTTCATTTTGGAAGGTTTCAGGACCTAGCCACTTAGACCCTAAGGAGTAGAAGTCCTTCCCGCCGTCAGCGTATTGCGGGGCAGTAAACAAAATCCTCAAACTTCGCACCTCATTTCTTATGTCACTTTAGCACTCGAGTGAAACAAAGCAGCTATCAACTTCAACAGCCTGCTTCTTCGTGATATCTCTCTATTCGTCAAGTTATCTTGGTATCTGTGAAGCTACAATAAGCTTAATGCAAAGTAAAACCAGCGCTATGATTGGTATGATAATGCAAAGCAAAGACAACGCTACCAGCGCAATCTATGTTGTGATAATTTCCCTTCCCCCGGTTCCTATTTTCGGCTCCTATCATCATGAAAATCATGAAATTGCCTGCTGGACCGCGCCAGAAAATGAAATCAAATTCATTACTGGTAGTCCAGAAGCGTGGTATGCACTCAAGCATCTAAACCGATACTCTTCTTCATTCGCCTCAATAATTCTGCTGCCATGGCATTCCGGCCATCCCTTGTTCTCTGCACCGCATCCCTATTCTCCTGCGCTCTTCGAAGTAGGTACTTCATGCACTCTCCAGTCGTACCCCAGACCAAGTATTTATACGCACGTGGAACATCAACTTTCTTATTTCCAGCTGCAGCAATTCCAGCCTGGACAAGTTCACAGCTGACCTCATCGGCCATACCCTGAAGTTGTCCGTAGACTAATTCGGTCTGCTCCTCACCGTTCTGTGCTTGCTGGGTCCGGATGGTCTGGGCCTTGCGAACTGAAGTATGGTTGTGACCAGCAAGAACCATGTTGACGGACGGGAACTTGGTCTCTCCTTCGACAGGCTTCAAGACTGGTCCATAGGACCTACGGATCAAGCTCTCAGCAATGCTGTCATAGCAAATGTCAGTATCGGCCTTCGTATCGTGGATAACATGTCTTGGATCTGAACCCAAGTATGCTCCCCTGACTAACTTGACACCGAGAGCGAAGTCCTCCTTTCTGGCAATGGCGAGGTGAGAAGCCAAGACCTTCGGTGTGGCTTTCAAGTAAGCCTGGTAAGTGTTGTAAATAACGGCTGTATCTTTCTTGTTGTATTTTCTCATGTACTCAATAGTCCAACTATCAATACCGGGTTGCAGGGAGTTCTGTTCGGCATCAAAGAGGAGACGAATACCGCGTTCCGAGGCAAGCTCACAGATAGAGTCAATTGATTCTCTTAATTCCCAGGATGGTAGATTGTTATGTGCAAGATCGAAGAGAGCTTGTTGACCTGCCCCCGTGAACCTTTAAGAAAATCAGTATGAATCCGGAATAGGAAAGTGGTGGTACAAACTTCAAAGCGACAAAATCACCTGGCTCCGCCAATCTCACAGTCTCCAAAGTACCTTGAGTCCATGGGATAACTTCATCCCGAATGCACTTCTCAGCAGCCTCGCCTTCACTACAGGATGCCAAGTTTTCCTTTTGGCTCTCGTCTAGGACGACTTCCCTAGCATAACCCAGAATAACACCCTTAAATCCGATGCTCTTCAATCTGTCAATTGTCTGCTTGACTTCAGCGGCATTCTCACCCGCGCAGAACTGGGCGTAGAATGTCCGCTTCAGAAAATAGCGGAGAATTGGGTTCCTGTCTGGTGATAGAAGGGGTGCATTGGTATGGGCAAGAACGGACATGATCCCAAGCGAAGGAGGAAGAAGAATCTGGAACAGATCAGCAACCAATTATTTACTCCCATGGTGCACTTCGGCTGCCCTACCTTTGAGGACGAGATTGACGTGATGGCTAGAGAACGGATGATGCTGCTCAAGGGCAAGATTGAAAGTGGGCTAGATCGCGGCATTGGCGTTGGCTTTGAAATGACAGAGTCGTGTGATAAGGATGCGGAGGAGTCCTGTGAGGCAATAGAGGATTGTTGAAGTGAGGATTTGGAGGAGATGTGTCTTATGGAAGGTAAGAGTACAACAACAGCCTTCCTGCTACGAAGCGGCATGGTGATGGTTGTCATCGACCCCACCATGTCTTCAATCTGGGGAAGATTTGAAGATTTGGAGACGAGGTGAGCAGTCGTCGTAGGCGTCGAGCACTAAGTGGTGGGTGGCAGGGTTATGATAATAGAATGTGTTTGTGTTTAAGGGAATTTGAGAGTATTATTGGACGGTGCGTAAAGTTTTGTACAGAGGCAAGGAAAAGCTACGTTAAAAGGGGGGAAGTGTTGTACAGATTATGTACTTCGCATCTCTTTTTCCGTCAGCGATTTCGGACGAGTAGTACAGGTGTAATGGTAGGCTGGTAGGCTTGGTAGGTTGTAGGCAGTGAGAAGAAGCAAGACCTCAGTGATGGAGGGGCGCGCAAGGCTAGATAGACCCTTCCTTATCGCGAGGCTGGCTTCTGGCTTCCGTCGGCTCAACCAACGATTGCCCCAGAAAGATGTGCAGGAGACATGGCCATTCTAGCATTCCACCACTAAGGTGGGGTTGACCAATGCCCGAAAATGCAGTCTACACACGCCCGAACCTATCGTAAGCACTGTGATTTGCTAGAGAGAACTGCCAAAGACTGCAAACAGAAGGTAGCCTACCCAGAAATCGCTTTCGAATCCCGTACATGCCATACTAGGTACTACCCTACCTTTCCTAGCGTAAAGCTCATCTCCCCTACCTACAAAACCACCTCGCTTTCATCTTTCCGTCGTCCTCCTCGTCGAAGAGTAAAGTCGACATAGGCGGGTCGTCTTCCTCTCGCAACTCCCAATGCATCCTGTAAGAGCCCATACGCAAGTCCAATAGCTAGACCGCTTTTTGCCGTTCGCGCTGCCGTTGTTACGGAAAATCGATCTAGTGGGTATTGCATCAGTCTGAATGTTCATGATCCCGGAACGGCATCGGATCCCGCTCTCGATCCCGTCTTGCCAACAAAGAACAAGAACGACAACATACTCCACAGACTAAAGACACCAGCAACACTTAAACTAGCAACAACCGTATTGCAGAAGTCTTTCGTGCCTCTATACCGATCTAGCATATCCTCGATGTAGAAGAATCCACCCGTCCAGATGCTAACCTTCGCTCCCATTTTGAAGCCCTCTTTGACACCGGCAGCCGCCATGCTATAATTCTTACTCTTGTGATATAAGTACCATCCCGTAGGGGAGGAAGGTAATCGATGCGCATTCTCTGCCCGAAAGCGTAGACCTGCTTTTTGACTGCCGTGAGGGATACCCAATGCCAGGCCTGCTGTGAATGAGACCATGAGTGCGAGGGGAAGGCGTACGCCGAATGGTAGGGACATTCGGGAATCGGCCTTCAACTGGGCCATGCGTTCAGCGTTCCATTTATCTAGAGCCCTCTTGGCTTCATCTTCTGCGTCGGACGACATGGTAATGATTCGAGAGTTGAAGGACGTTGAAGCTCTGGAAGCTCGTCAAGACGATGTCAAAGCTACCCCTGCAATTATTATAATCTCATCACCTGCTTTCGCGCTCCAACTCGACGTTTTTCCGCGCCGGCGCATCACCTCTACCTACATTTTACCCCACGGCCTCATCCATTACCATCCTAAACCAGTGGCAGTAACTTTTAACCAGTCATGGTGCGTGTAAATGCTCCCTATACGCTTTTATCTCATAGAAGAAAGCTAACTTCTCTACCTCGCAGACAAAGGATCTTCCCGCAAGTGAACCCTCCTCGTACACACTACTCTTCAAGAATGGCCGCGCTACCATCCTCCTCCTTGTTCCCCCGCAAACACCATTCCCAGCCATCATGACCGACCTCCTCGAAGTTCTCCAAGAACGCTATCCTAATGGCCTACCTGGATCAAAACCACACGACCCAGCTATTCCCATACCAGATTCAACAGAGGACATGGTTTTCGGTGTCCCACTAGATCCCTATGAACCAAGTAAGGGCTGGCAGGAATTGGACACAGCAGAAGTTACAGCAACACCGAAGGAACGTGAACTGAAGGACGGCAGCATTCTTGCTTTCACATTTGTCAGGGAGGGAGAGGATGTGGAGTTTAATGTTGAGTGGAGTAGTTATGATGAGGGCGCAGTTGAAGGAGATGATGAGCAATAATGAGAGGTGGGAGAGAGGGAATTGAACATTGGGTCTGCAAATGCTGTGATGTGGCACTGGGCGGCGTATCTGGATTAGGGGTTGCATAGAACGTGGGCTGGATACTGGCTTAGGAGCACTAAGATCTGCGAAATATTGAATGGATCCTCGAAAAGGACATGGCGCTAGTATAAAACGCTTTAGTAACTCGCAACAAATATCAGGATGAATTGCCTTCATGTCGGACTTGTTTGGGAATCTTGCAGCTGTACCTGTTCGGTAGTTCCTTGGCAAGAGAATATTCAATGTTGGGGGAGTATACAAGCTTTAGTTAGGTGAGTTATCTAATTCAAGTGAGTTACTCAAATCCAAATCGATCGGATTACTCGAGTACTTGCTTGATGGAGAAGAATATCAAGAGCCGTCGATGCCTAAATTGGACTAATGGGAATTCCCGTATAGTGTCCTGTATTCGCTAATTCAAACGCTGTGGCCAGGCAACGAGCATTAGCCTGGAACCGATTCACATGACTTCCTCTGCCATAGGTCGGGTACCTTATCGCTTAAATTACTGTCAGATCGTTCCTCAATTGCTTCATTATTTACAAAAATGACAAAAAGGATAGTAAATTGAAAAGGCAAAAAATACGACACCTGAGTGATGCGAACACTGCATTAGGGGTGATAGTAATGACGCAGTTTGCCCATTGAGCATCTTCGAGAGATGGTAAAGCTGACATGATGAGGGTTGGAACGTCCGTTCATTGCGCTTCCTTTGTCCTTCCTGGCTTCGTTTTCTGTCAAAAAAAAACCAGCAGAGTCCGAGGACAAAGCATATGAAATACCACTTTCAATTGGTATAATAGAGGGAAAGGGGTAGGGAAGAGGGTAGGACACCATATAAATGATGAAGGGCACCATATAAATGATGAAGGGCACCACAGAAGTGATGGGGCGCACTTGCCAATGATAGAGAATATATAGGAAATTACATACGATTTTTGTTTTGGTTTAGAGGGCCATATGCGGGCGCTATTGCTGCGAGTATATTAGTACTCTATCTATCAATGTTCTAAATCAATACTAGTTACTAACCTGGATAATCAAAAGGGGGGTAAGGAGTGCTGAATCTATTGGATTGTAGCCATTGAGGGTTACTCGGAGGGAAAGGAGTGCTGGATCCATTGGATTGTGGCCATTGGATAGTACTTAAAGAGTTGTAAGGTACTCCAGACAAGGCCTTTGGCTGCTGTAGGGTCTCGATAGGATTTGTAGGAGGGATCTCTAGAGGCTTGGAGGAGAGGCTAGACATAATGGTAGGATTACGCTCTGTAAGAGGAGCTCAACTAATAATTGTTAGCGATATGTATTGTTTTTAACTTATGCATCCTTCCACTTACAGACAGAATGTCAATTAAAATCCATACTTGAGTTCTGCTGTTGGTGTAGGAGAGGAGAGGTAATTGTAAGGGACGATTGGAAAGTGTAGACGGCCTATGCGTCGTCCTCGACATTGTATAAGGAAAGAACTCCCATAGCTGCGGCAAGAAGGCCCTTAGCGAACACCGTCCAAATGAAGAAGGAAGACTAAGAACATTTAACAATGCCGACAGCACATCGAGTGTGACAGCCTTTTTCGTCAATAATGCCTGCGCATACCTTTTCCGACATTAGTTGACCCAATTCTAAGGTTCCCACTGCTGACTGTGGAGAGTTTCAAAGACGAATTTGGAAAACCTTTCGTGGGAAAGGGGAAATGTCTTGTGAAGTTGAAATCGAGAGACTAAGATTGAAAAATAGACATTATTTAAATGAATAATTCTATGTAATATGTGGCAGATCGATTAGGATCATTCTAATTAAGGAGAGACAAAAGAAGATCGAGGGAATTGTAGTAAGAGTGGGAAAGATCTAGTCTGTATTGAGAAGTTATGTGATTATAGAAGCGAGACACTAGAAGCAGCTTGAACAGAAAGAAGCTAGCAAAGCCCACAGAGATAGGCCAATAGAGTGTGAAAGAATGAGCTCATTTGACTTGATCTGTGAAAATTGTTATAAAGTCAACAGCACCGACAAACGCTACGGGCCCGCACCAAGAAAAGAACTATTTAAAAGACAAAAGAAAAATACCCCAAGTGCTAGAAGAACGATCTAAGTTTGTGGAAAACCGACTGAATAACAATGCCTAAGAGAGCATGCTAAGCAACTGCCCGTGTGCACCTGGAGAAGCTAGCAGAGGCGTCCTAGCAAACACGCAAGAAGGCCAGAACACTACTCTTTACCGAACTAATGACATCCAAGGCAGTGCGCAAGAGAAAGAAAACCCTAGAACCATTCCCCATATCCTCTAATTGTGTGTGCTGGAAGCGAATTTGATGTGAGTTGAGTTGGGATTAGCGTTAATAGGGAATCGAGAGTGAGTTAGGAGTCTTTTAAGTCTTGTAATATTAGTAAGCCTTAGAGTTGACAAAAGAAAAGAGCAGGGAACTTCCTTAAAGAATTCAAATTGGCGCAGATGGGAAAATCGAGAATGAGTTGGGAGCCCTTTACATCTTGTAATATCAGCAAGTTCCAAAAGTTCTCCCTTGACTATATTATCGATTGCGCATGGGATTCGGAGGTTGCGATTAGTGATTGGCGAAGTGATTGTTGAGAAGTTGAAGGCAAACTGGCACTCTTTAGCATTAACTAACTTAAGTGTGCTTAAAGCATGCTTTAAGTGGGCTTGCTTTATGGCCTAATGGCTTAGCAAAGGCGTTGGGAGGCCTTTTAGAGGCCTGCAAGGACAGTGAGAGATAGAACTGCAGTGTGTGGTGAAAGATGTGGTGTTGTGAAGTCGAAGCTTGGAACTGATATGGCTTAAAGTTATGTCAGTTAAGTTTGCGCTCCCATGGGAAAAGCCTGAACTGTGTATAGCAGGGCTTCGCGTTAACCTGTTGCACATTAGGAACTGCTGACATTGAGGTTGAATGATTGCTACCTACCACTCCGCCAAAGTGCCTTGGATGTTTGTTGGGGAGGATCTCTTGTTTAAAATTAAGTATTTAGTAAACCATCCAGATTCAAAAGTAAATAGAATTTGGAGTTCAAGGGTGCACCTATGGCCGGAGAGAGTAATACTTACTGTCTTAGCAACGAGGATCTTGTATCATTGACCATTTCACTCTTGCATTTATTGCCTAGATAAGAACACAGGGTTTCTGGACTAAGAACTGTTTCGACCTTTCAATACACAATTTTGCAAGGCCTAGTTGTATTGGTACGACGCTATACAACACAAAATACCACAAAGCAGTTTGGTTGATAAAAATAATCTGGACCTTTACTTCCATTCTGATCCATTCCCGACATGCGAACTGCTTCCTTCCGCGGGCAAAATTCCGTCATCATCGTCATCGTCTAAGACCCTAGCTAATTCATCTGGATCTTTCATCTTGGCATCCCCATCTAAATCACCCCGGGTATCAATGATCCCCTGTTCCTGACCCTCAAACTGTCGCTGTCTCTCTCGTTCTCCAGCTAATACCCCATCGTCTGCGCTCACAGAGATGCCTCTAGAACCCCATTTCGATTTTCCACTTCCATTTTGGAATCCGCCATTTGGTCGACCGTTTGTCTCGTTTCCACCATCGTAATGCGCAGGCGCGCTCTCCTCGTCCTCATCATCATTTATATTGCCCACGATTCGCTTGCTCCCAAATATCCTCCGGAGCAGCCACCCGTTGCGCATATCATCCGCATCAACCATGCCTCCATTCCTCAACTTCACTCGTTGTCTTGAATAGTATACCCAAGCAAAGTCAACGTAAAAGGCTGTCTGAATGACACCAAAAATGATCGATACCGGATCAGGTTTGCGATCGTTGACGTCCAGTTCACGCCAGATCCAGTTGAGAATGTAAAAGCCACGGTATGAGCCAAGGGCTAGGAGGTAGTAGGAATCGATTACGGTTGGGACGGTAGTCTGGCGGAGAAGTAAGAGTTGAGGGAGCACGCAGACGGATTCGAGGATTATAGAGAAGATCCAAAGAATCTAAGCCAGTCAGTTTGATTCCCTTCTTTTTGAACAGATTTAAAGTTTCTTTACGAACCTCCATGAAAGCCCAATCCTTCGTCCTCCTGAATATCATCATCACCAACGGCGCCCCAATAACACTAGCCCCAAGACAGAATCCGCCTAACTTCCAAGCCTTCTCCCTCTCCCTCGTCCTCGCATAGAATCTCAGCATCAAGATAAGAATATATAGTGAACTTAGTATGTAGAAGACCTTCAGTGTAAAGTTCCATAACGACCACACTGGGAAAAGGTCAAGGTAGCGGGTTATGAAGACCGCAGCGTAAAACATTTGTGTAATGAGGGAGACGCCCTCTGCGGATCTGTTTGAGTGAATCGCCCATATCAGGATGCATTTCGAGACCGTGTGGGATACGTCCCCGAGGATGCGAAATATCTAATTCAAGAGATTAGTTTGGTTCCAGAGCTCCGGCAAGAAATCTGGACGCTCTTACATTCATGCCAACCATTTTGGATGCTTCTGCAAGCTTCAGATGTTGTGATGGAAGCCTCGGAGGTCATGAGATTATAGATATGCGGTTCTTGAAACTGCGCCAGCCTTCGCCCAGCGATTACGCGTCTACTGATACAGCAGGCAGAAGCTCGGCGCACATCACCAATCTTTCTGGGATTTGTTTTCTGTTGAAGCCTGTCGTTGACTTGCAGGAGTACTTTTTTTTTTTAATGGACAGAAGAGGTTTCTATGGGAAAGTAAGAAGACGGGTAGGTGGGATAGTTAATACGGGGATTAGGACAGGGTGTCGTTGACACCTGAAAAGACGGTGTCGCACCAGGCATCATCGTCATAGTCCGCAGCCCGCTAACGCACTGTCAGGCCTAGCGGGCGATCTTCTCTACTGTCTGTTCTCTCGTTCCATAAGTTTATTTTATATACTCAGTCAATATTTCAACAAAATATGTTGCTTATCAGAATACGTATGGAGCCTAATAGTAGAGGACAGAATAGAGGCAGCTAGAAACTCGAGCCACGAGCGTTAGCATCACGCGAATCAGAATCGCGATCTGGGCGACGACAAGGTACAGTAACTGAAGGATCGTGCGTATAACGTTGCATTGCCCAGGTAGCCATCATACGCAGAGCAACATGTTTCTGTCTTTTGAGCATGCTTGGGGCTTTCCTACAGACTCAAGTCCAAGGAACGAGGGAGATTGCTGCTTTTGTGATCTCTTTCTCCTTGCTCATGGCCTGATAAAGGCATCATGTTCTTGGAGTAGATGAGACACCCGAGATAGAATCAATCACTGAGCCTCCCTGCTTCCACAATCCTGCGTGTTCAAGGGGTAGACTGGCAATGCATTCCAAAGCCTACCCCTAAGTAATGACAGCTCAGCAGGTATATTTCATTGCACCTCGGAGTTTAGACTTTCTTCCTGAGCATAAACTTTCAGCTCCCATTCTCACCATAATGCTGCAAAGTATCAGCCGGCGTGTACCAGTGCGGCTGTTAGCTATTGTGAGCATTACATTGTTCCTTGTCTTGTACCGCGGGTCAACCACTCGGCCATATCTCCCGGATTCCGAAGATGTCAATAGAATAGCCAACTACATCAACCATACCATTGGATATGGAAAATGGTCACCTCAACTACGGAATCATCTTTTCAACTTGGAATTGGAAGAAGCACCTCCGTTCCCTGTTTGCCCGATATGTCCAAATATAACTGCAGCTACAACAACCGTAACTAAAATTACAGATGTGACTTTTCCAACCCAAGCCAAACCCGGTTCTCATCCTCATGCCCCAAAGATGGGGTCTTATTCAGGCTCCAAGACAGATTTAATTCCTTCAACCGAGCAACAAATTCTGACAAACATACGGGAAGAAGGTATTGTCATCATATTCAAAACGGGGGCTCAAGAGGTAGCACACCTCGCAATCCATCTAGGAACGACCCTGCGATTTTTTGACCAAGAAGATATCCTATTCTTCAGTGATCTCCATGACACACTCGGTCCTTTTACAGTACATGATGCACTTCGGAATGTCGATCAAAATATTCGAGAACACCATCAGGAATTTGAGATATATCGTACACTGCACAAGTATCATTCTACGGGCCAGAATCTGGAGACGCTAGTAGAAGAGAAGAATAAAGGTGACAGGAGATCTGGGTGGCTACTTGATAAGTACAAATTTCTGCATATGGTCGAGGAAACCTTTGAGATGCGACCGAACGCAAAATGGTATGTCTTCATTGAGACAGACTCATATGTTGTATGGCCGAATCTAGTCGCTTTTCTAAGGAGACATGATCCTAGAAAGCCATTATATATGGGTAAGCTCATTAATGAAAAGATTCGGAGAAGTGACGACTAATCAACTAAACCAACTAGGATCTCAGGTGAGCATCGCAGATCATTACTTTGCACACGGTGGCAGTGGTTATACACTTTCGCACGCGGCAATGAACAAGTTACTCGGGCCCGAACAACCACAAGGGTTAGCAGCATCCTGGGACACGCGGGTTCAACAACATTGTTGCGGTGATGAAGCCTTGGGAATTGCATTGAATGAGAAAGGAGTGGGTATTACGGTTGCACACCCTTTTTTTAATGGCTACAAACCGACGACGTTCACATATGGCCCGAAGAATCATTGGTGTCAACCCGTTGTTACCATGCATCATACGACGCCGGCTGATGTTAGCGATATTTGGCGGTATGAGAGACAGAGGGAGATGATCATGGGGACTGAAAATGTATGTGGGGATAATTTTCCCAGTTTAGTTTAAGGAAACTAATGACTGTTTAGCTTACATTATTTGCGGATCTATACCACCATTTTGTGGAGCCTCATATCGCATTGGTGAAGGAGAATT
Source organism: Pezicula rhizophila (assembly GCA_022190145.1). Lineage (NCBI taxonomy): Eukaryota > Fungi > Ascomycota > Leotiomycetes > Helotiales > Dermateaceae > Pezicula > Pezicula rhizophila. The sequence goes on from JAJONI010000470.1 coordinate 17,765, forward strand.
GGGATAATCTATCTCATGGCCCTACGTACACGCTCAAGGATCGGCTTGCTGATAGGAAAAAGGCGAATGAGGACAAGAAAAAGGATGGCGAGGGGCCTAAGAGTGAAGACGAGAAGAATAAGGAAACAGAAGACAAAAAGTCTGAGCAGGAGAAGAATGAGCAAGGTGACAGCAAAAATGAAGATGTGAACCAAAAAACTGAGGAGCAAAGAAAGGAAGATCTTCGCAAGAAAAAGGAAGGCCTCAAAGCAGGTGAGAATACGAAAGGCGACAAGGTATTGAAGCTGGACGGTAATCCTAATAAATACCAAGGTAAACCTACCTATCATAATTTGACCTTGGATGAGGCAGCGAAGCTGTCTCAAACAGCAGACCAGGATCGATTTTTACAAGAAGAGCGAAAGAAGCAAATGCAATCGATTGAGGCCCAAAAGAAGGACTTTGATAGAGAGCAGCACAAGGAGGAGGGTGAGAAGAATTCAAATAAGGATGATGAAAAGGGAATAGATGAAGAGAAACGCAAGGCAGCAGAAGAAGAGAAGAGGAAAAAAGAGAAAGATCACGGAACAGTCGAAGAAGAGCCGAGAGAAGCATCAGTAGAAGAACAGAAGAAGGCAGAGCAGAAGAAGGCGGATGAGAGGAAACAGGCTCAAGAGGAACAGGAGAAAGAGGCTGCTGAAGATAAGCAGAAAGAGGAGGAGGATCGTAAATCAATGGACGACACAGCAGCCCGCCTCTTTGACACTCTCGTAAAACGCGAAGCAGCTTCCTCGCCAGCCGAGACCTCACCCCTCAGCAAACGTGAAGACATACCTGAAATTAAAGGCGACCAGGATGACAAGGACGGCAAAGACAACTCTCCTCAAGAACTAACTGACGTCGAAAAGTCAGCCCACAGATCCTTCGACCACTGTCGAAAAGCCTGCGAAGCAAACAAAGAATGTTTCCAGTTCATTCACTATGACCATGTGTGTAAGCTCGGCCTCAGTTTTCGATTAGGAGAGTGGAAGGACCCGAAGATGTGGGAGGGAGGTGTGAAGAGTTTGAAGAGCGGATGGCTTGTTGAACGGATAAGGAAATGGAGTGAGGATAACGCATGTCAGGAACCGAGGTGGGAATGGTACTAATCAGTTTTGTGTTTGATTTAAGTCCTCGTATTTTTTATGTACTGCTATACCTACGTCACAAAAGTATTTTTTCCATTTTCCAGACCTTTTCTCTTCTCAGTACGTCCCCCTAAAATAAACGAGACGACAACCCCTTAGTAAGTAAACAAAGTAAGCAGCAGTTGAGCAACAAAAGCCGCAAAAAGGCGTAGAGATCTCTTCCATCATATATCGTACTCAGCACTCCACACATCACACGTCACACGTCACACACAAGTTACAACATTCCATGTAAAGGCCAGGGCTGTAAAGCGTATTCTTTCCTGCACAGTGCGTGCACAAGGCACAGCCAACACAGCCCTAATATTATAGAGAAAAAAATCTCCGTAGGACATTACCTGACTGTCTGTCCGTCCTTACAAAATACCTAGCAAACAACAAACAATAATAATTAAAGAAGTAAGAGGTGAAGGCCATACCGCACCCGAATGCAACGACAACATGTCCAACGGGGCTTGGCAATCCCTTGTCCGTACCCGATGGGAGTGCATATGTAAGCCAAAAAAAAAGCGAGTACTCCACGTTGATTGGCTGGTTCGTTTAATCGATGCGACCTGGCCGAAGCGACGGGCCTTCTGGCGGCTCCTTTCTACTAATAAGCGATACACTAGATAGAACTGTGCCTCTAAGTGTCAGCCCTACTGCATCAAGTATGCCTTGCTTGTGCTGCTTAATTTGGGGGTTGGTACATCCTTTCCCTTTCCCAGTACTACGAAGTATACTTCTTGGCACTTTGTAGGCCGATAAGGCTCGAGTGAGGAGCATTATGTTGTTTTTGCACTGCCTTCGTCACCCTTGTTTTGGAGGTTGGATACTCGAGTATAAGGATAGACGTTTGGAATTGTTGATTTCGACTTTTTTTTTCTTCAAATCTTCACTACTACAGTTCTTCTGAGTTTACTTAATATATTACCTATCACTTTATCACGTCTCAGTTCCCAAGTCTCAACAGCGTATCCCTCGATCCCAGCAAGTAGCAGCCTTCTAAATAATAGTAACCATTTCGCACCTTCTCACTCAACTTTCATTGTCGAATCTTCAACAAATCACCTCTTCAATCCATATTCAAGAATATTTGAGCAACTCCAACAGCTCCAGGAGAAAATGTCCAACCTCACTCATAGTACCGGCCATGGCACAGGATCAGGGAATGCTACACTCTTGGCGAACCCTGAACTCTGTACCCTTCAAACATGCGATCTCTCCATGGCATCTTTCCTCTACCTACCTACCGTACCCGGTAACGCAATCTTCGCAGCAATCTTCGCACTCTGCGTAGTAGGACAGTTATTCTTAGGGATAAGAAATAAGATGTGGGGGTATATGATTGCTATGTTATTGGGTTTAGTAAGTGATTTGGGTTATCTTTTATTCTTTTGAAATCCGTCTAGGTGCGTGAGACTTATTAAAGTGGGTTGTTTTAGGCTCTGGAAATTATAGGATATATTGCTAGAGTCATGATCCATAATTCGCCTTTCGACAACAATAATTTCCTCATCTACCTCGTCTGCTTGACTATTGCTCCTGGTACGTATCTCACCCCCTCCACTCAAAAGAGTATCCCGTTAACAATCTTTCCAAGCCTTCTTTACAGCTGCAATCTACCTTTGCTTAGCTCGTATCGTCACGGTTTATGGACCTGCTCTCTCGCGCTTCGCTCCTAGAACATACACACTCGTCTTCTGCACCTGCGATGTCATATCCTTGGTTCTTCAAGCCCTTGGTGGAGGAATCGCTTCATCTGCAAACACAGTTTCCGGTAGTAATCTCGGCAAGAATATCATGTTGGCTGGACTTGGCTTCCAGGTCTTCTCTCTGCTTCTGTTTGGGCTCTGCTGTGGAGAGTTTGCTTTGAGGGTTCAAAAGATGAAGGGAATGTGGGAGGTGAAATATTTGGATCTTGTGAATTCAGGCCTTTTTAAGGCTTGTCTTATTGGTAAGCTGCAGCTCGTTGCTTTTGAGTTTAATAAATTGGAGGGTTAATGGATTGATAGGTCTCTTTGTTGCTTCGGTAGTCATCTTTGTTCGTTCAATTTACCGCTGTGTTGAGCTCGCTGGTGGCTTCAACGGCACCCTATTCACCTCCGACGAAGCACTCTTCATGGTCCTGGAAGGAGCCATGATTGCCATAGCCACTATCATCCTGACTGTTCTACACCCAGCTGTCTGCTTTCAAGGAGCATGGCATGAAGCCAACTTCAACTTCCGGACGAATAAGGGTAGTCGACAAACTAAATGCGGCAATGTCGGGAATGATCTTGAATCTCAAATGTCGGATGTATCTTTGGGTAATATGGCTTAATGAGTCGTTACGACGAGTCGACCGAGCTAGCAAGTCTCTGGTTGGAAGGGATTGCACGCCCACTACCCTCGTTCTCTAGATCCATCAGAGAGAAAAGGCCTAACTTCTTCATTACCGACTTAACAGCTTTGGCACCTCCATCGAGCATGACAGCGCCTAGTATCGCTTCCACAGTATCCGCGGGGATTTTTGAATAGACTATTCGCGAGACATTTGCCGGAATTTGTATGTGAGGACCGAGCCTGTTCCGTTTGAAAATGAGCGTGAGAAATTTATTCACGAAACTGTGCACTATACTTTGTTTTCCATAGGCTACGTGCGGGTATGAAGTTAGCAAGTAGACTATTAGAGAAACCAGCTGATATGTGACTTAAAAGAACATCATTCATTGCATAATAGGAACTAGATCTCGTACTTCAGCCACAACTACTAGACAGGCCTAGGAGAAAGAGTTTTCACTCTTTATTTTTGAAATCCAACTGGATTGTGAAATGAAGACAGATTGTGCGCTATAAAAATGCAGCAGTGAATTTCAAGGAGTTGAAAAGTAACCACTAACGTAATGGCACTGGCTTCAAGTTCACAGGTCAGGCGTTTTGTAATACAATTATCAAGATTCGTGGTTATAAAGTTCAGGCAGTGTCATTACTAGACGATCATGTATAGTTAAGTTTGATTTGTATAGACGGTTGTACTTACTTCGAGTTTGACCCGTCTTGCGACCCCTCAGTGTAAGCTACGGAATGTGAAGTTAGTATCTTTGAGATGGATGAGAAATAATAAAAATAAGGTACCCAGGGCTGTAAATAATATAACTGCAGTTGACAATTATCTTAAGTCTCACTCATGCCTGTCTCATACGCACCTCAGTCTTCAGAACTGCATCGCCGAGAAAAGCCAATTCTCTATTTTCGCAAGCATGGAGCGCTTCCCACAAGAGCTTCGATTTATTGAAACGAAACCCAATTATGTTTTGTACCTCAGAAATAGTGGTGGCCCGCTGCTTTTCCGTGAATTCGCGTCTTGCCTCAAATACTGAGCTCCCAGTTCGACTATTAGGTAGTAGATATCGTTTACTCTGGGTGAATACGAATTTAGTAGAATTAGCTTCTAAATCTTCATAAACCGCCTCGAGGATTGCTGTAATTGGCACGGCGATATCTCTTGATTCTTGTGGGGATATTGGCATCGGATTGCCTTGGTTGATGATATCAATATAGGAGATAAGCTTGTGAGTTTGAGTCGTCAGAATCAATTCGTTCCTCGTTACAAATTCCCTCCAGATGTTCCCATCAGCGTTCGGGCCAAAACTGAGCATCAAAACGTTCGGTTTGAACTGCATGTGGAGGTCCTTAACCCGATTGCGTAGTCGTTTGACGTTACTCGCTGTCGGACTCAAAGCATCCAAAAGAATGGCCCTATCACGGAATTGATAATTTGCTACCTTTTCAATCTCCTAAACATTGTTAGAAATTGAACATTCAAAAAGGAATGAAAACTGCGCACAAGGATGGCTTGAGACACCTGAGCTCTTTGTAAAGCCTCAATAACTAAAGGGCTCGTAGATCTGAGTGGTGTCGGAGACGGAAAATATCGACGAGTTTGCTTCGAACGACTCCTATTTGATGCCCGATAAATAGATGTTGAAGGAGAGAGGGCCTTGTTACATCGAGAGCACTGACGACGATAATAAAGCACCCTAGGCCGTGGCTGCTTGGCTACACAATCTTTGGTAAGTGCATTTGCCCTTTTAGCAACACCGAGAAGATGCTGCGTTTGTCTTGTAGTAGACATAGCGCAGCCTAATCACCTAAACACGGTATATCGCGTTGAGGAGGCTCCTGGAGACGCGTTCAAGGTTGAAGGAGGATCTGTTCTCTGGAGCCAATGGCGTTAAGGAGCGCAAAGGGAGGGAGAGTTAATTCTAGATAGATGGTAAGTCATAGAATGCGCAAAAACTTTCATGGACGAGGTCAAGTCTGAACTAGGAGCGACGTGTAAGAGCATACCTAAGTTGAAAAGTTCTGTGGCTGGTAGATCACGTGAGTAATTCCCCGTACTGCAGGTGAGCACATGACTGACCTACCTTACATGAGGTGATGAGGTGAAGTAAAATGCCAATTAAAGTTAGTCTTGAGAGCCTTTACAGAGATAACGTAGATCTATTAATTCCAAGACACAATTCCACGTAGGTACTAAACAAAAATTTTGTCCTTAAGTAGGTACTGTACTTAGTGATCAAAGTGAAATAGTTCATGCTTAAATAACTTTGGTTTTTGTGTCAGCTGCTGAC
>JAJONI010000471.1:0-10042 GCA_022190145.1 Pezicula rhizophila
AATCAATAGGCTGAGGTAATATAGAAGTAACTAATCTCTAATCACTTAATAGAACAGAAATTTGAAGATATTATGAGTATATAAAACTTATCTTTTAACATTTACTTAATAGTAAATGCTCTTAGGGGTTTGGTGCCCCTTCCTACTAGGTACATATAACTAAATAACTTATCCTTCTCCAACAAACACAACAAACATCCGAAATGGTGTAGTGGCTAGCATTTCTGCCTCTCAAAGATTACAAAAACCAAGTGATCTGAACGCAGGAGACCGGGGTTCAATTCCCCGTTTCGGAACTACTCTTTTGCCCTTTTGAGCAAGTATATATTTCATTTCGAAATCCTAATCTTCTTTTTTTTTGGCATTGTTAATACAATTCTTTTGTGGCTATTATTCGGATCCGCTAGTTATATTCGTGGGTGGGTGTCGACTCGGGATAGGGTCGGAGGCTCCTTTTGCTAGTTGGGACTTACCTTAATGTGACTAAGGTAGTTTGTTCTACTTTACTTTGTTGCAGTTAGTCTATTAGATACTGTCTTTTCACATGGACCGTTTCAATGCATATGTTTTGGATTGAAGGCAAGGTTAGGACGAAATCCTTAAAGTAAAAGGTGAGTAAAACTTGAATACGCTTTCAACCAAGGAAAGTCTCTATACAAGTAACACCAAGTACTCACACGAACTAGCTATGAGACTCCTTAAGGTAACCTTCTTTTGAACACAGAATATAACGCACAGAAGAGAAGAAATCAGAAGAAAGGTTAAAGCAGAATATTGCCCTTTGGATCTCCTTGTCACGGTTGGATATACCGCATTTCCACAGCTACAAGGAAGTATGAAGATATTCACTAAGGTATGCAATGGAGGTTGTTATAGTACGATGTGTCTTAGCTTGCCGCCTCGCTCTTGGAACGACAGGGTAGGCTATAGAAAGGTGCAATGGCTATCAAGGGGTATCCGGATGGATTGGCAATGTTGTTCTAAGGAGCTGTGCTACAGCCAGCAAATAGGCACATTGCATTTAATATTCTTCTCAGACAAAACTCTGCGAGAACTCATTGACTTGATGAGTTAGGAGGCAGAGTAGTGTGTCATAATTGCCCAATTCATCAATCTATCCATACCATAAATTGTTGATTCTTCTTTATTACCAGTGTGTCACCCCACAAAAACCACAATACCATACCGCTATGCGAACTCCGTTTCCAGCCCATATATGCACCAACCTTCATCATCTCTACCTCCAATTCCAATTTCCACCCAACTCCAAAACTCGATCGAAGCTTACCCAACCCGCTTCCCAATCCAAATACCCCTCCCTCCCTCAAACTTCAATTACCATTACCACTCAACTCCCTCCTCATAGGTGCCAAAACATCCATAGTAACCCCACCAGTCAACCCCTCATCCTCCTCCGTAGCCCCATCAAACCTCTCCTCCCCACACCAAAAGCCCACGAGCGCTCTAGCACCCACAGAATCACCCTGGCGTCCCAACGCCGCAATCTCAATACCCAGAGGACTATCATTCCCTGGCTCAGCCAACAACCTCAGTACAGCCTCAACACACATCTGGACCGTCAAAACAGGAGTCCATCTCTCCTTCAAAAGATCCAAACATACTTCTCCAGTCTCCCATTTTACATTCGGATGGCAGATTTTGGTGACGAAGGTTAATGTGGGCGGGTTGAGTGGGTAGTTGGCTGGGATCGTGATGGAGAGGAGCCAGCGGCCTGTGCTATAGCCTGTACTGGGTGGGAGTGAGGATCCGCTGATTATTGAGCGCCAGGTGAATAGGTTTGAGGGAGAGACGGGTGAGAGAGAGATTATTCCTGGGGGTGGGGGAGAGGAGTTGAAGGTGCTGAGTTCGGAGAGGAGACGTTTGGTGGGGTTGCGGGTGGATGCGCTGGACATGGCGGGCGGAAATGGGAGATTATGCCGGTGTATGAAATTTCGTATCAGAGTATGCGATTATTTGTCAAGATATACGGTGGTGTCGTAGGTGACGTGAAGTGGCTTGTTGTGATCTGTTTGTGTTGTTTGATGGAGAGCTTCAAAAGCTCGATGTCGCGTTGCCTAGGCGCGAATTCAAGCGAACCCCTGAATAGAGCTCTTGTCTACCATAGGTCACATAGCACGTTCACCAGCTCATAGATGTTACTAGACAAGATATCACAAAATCGTTCTATCATACCATATTTGACGGCATACTTCGTAACAACTCCTTCTATGGTATAAACGGGCCTGACTTTTGGATGATCCTCATCCTTCATGCTATGCAACAAACGCCCTCAAGCAATATAAAAACTGGTATCTATTGTACAGCAACTTGCCGCTATCTTTCCTATGCTGGAAGATATCTGTCCTTTCCATACCTCGTAAGAGAGAGTGGACTGTGCCAGACATCTCACTCATTATAATGGTACACCTGTACGGGGTTAACGTGGTTCTGTAATAATGGCTCGTGAAAGAAGTACCTTGTAGTTTGGCAATCCAGTGGCTTTCCAGCCAAGTCTTCTCGCCATTCTCGCAAAACCTTCGGTCTCAATTAAATGGTAGAATGGAAATGGTGGAAACATAGCACCATCACGGTGGACTTCGGCCTTGACCAACAAAGCTGTTCCCCCAACGCCATCGAGGTCAATTTCCTGTTTGGGATCTCCATTGTCAGTCGCCAAATACGCCATCAGTGTCCGGTACGTGGCCATTTCGGCGTAACCTTCCAACAGAATATCATCAGGCCCTAGTCCTTCTCCAAGCTTCTGGGCAGTCTCACTGTCTTGCCAGCTGTTGAAATCATACGGTCGTTCAGCTGCAACCTTCGTTTTCGGATCAATGTATCGCTGGAAGCAGTTTGGTACAATGATTGCCTTGTCATGAGCTGCAAGATCCTGAATCAAATCTGGAGGTGTTTCGATGATATCAGAATCGAGCCAGAGTACCCAAGACGTAGAAGGGCCAAGGGTAGTAAAAAGGAGTGAATTCCTAGCCCTTGACATAGCTGCTCGTCTGATCTTTTGATTTTCCATCTTGTGTCTCTCTGCCTCGGTTTGTGATGCAAGTGGTGGGTCGAAATCTTGTCGCTCGATAATTATGCTGCCAAAGCGATTCTTCTCTGGTCCAGACTTCTGTGTCTTCATAATCTGCTCCTGCAACTGTGCGGTTGCGGCGTTCCCCTCTCTATTCTTCGGGATTATAAATGCGAGAGTTATCAACTCATGTGGGTATGAGAGCTTCAGAAGGTTGTCCCAGTACTCCTGGTAAAATCGAGCGAGAGGTGTAAGGATCAGAATTGTCTCGCGATTCTTTACTGGATCTGGCGTAGTTGTGACATTGTTCATATAATAATGTACCACGGGGGGCGGTATCCGTTTGCCATTCTTCTCATTCGTCTTTTTAAATGCTGATGTGGGAGGTGAAAGGTGGCTCGAGGCTGCGTTGGCTTCTCTCGATCGCGCAGATTCGGTGTCTGAACTGGACGGCGAGAACATAAAGACGATGATCACTATCATAAGAACCACACCCACCAAAAGAGTGAGCGGGCTTGTACGCCGCAGTGACCGTACTGGCCCCATAGCTGCGTTGTCCTAAATTATCGTCCTCAATTGGGTCTGGAGCTCTTGAAATAGTGCATGTGTCGATGCCGTCAAGACTGGAAGGGTGCTTGCTGGAGCGTTATCCGCGCAACCTAGTATCCTCTGCGCAATGGGGCAGACCCATCAATCCACCGCGGCGAGATGGAGGCCGGCGACTGAGGATATTCAGAAAAGTTTGCGGTGACTGGGTTAGAGGACACTTTATGGCGACGTCGATCACTCTTCCTTCACTTTTGGACACGACGAACACATCAGGAGGGATATTAAGGTTGCCGAGTCGTTAACTTGATCGGGCTTAGACCCGGTTGGAATTGGCGCTGGCGGTGACGATCTAAAATAAAAATCTAACAGCTGCGATCGGTCGGTACAATAATGATGCAACTACCGTGGATGTTTTTGGTGAACCAAGCCCCTTGTTATTATTGGGGAAGTGTTTGTTTGTCTAGGTACGGCGCAGACTTATTACTGTTTAGTTAGTCAAGTCTGTTTTTCTATGATAGGACTTTAAGTTCTTGTTGAGGCAAAATCAACAGCAGCAGCAAGGGATTGAAGGACGGCCAGCCAGCTCTGCCCAGCGAGCACTTTACTACGAACGCCATTGCGTCAGGGGAGATCAGATCAAAATCATGAATTCCCATCTCGTAGTGTTTAGCAGGCCCAAATTATATCGTAGCCTCCTGTTCTGAAATGACCTATCATTGTACTCCGCAACTTTTGAATTGATATCAAAAGGAACATAGTATCATCGCCGGCATCGTTGATATTGTTTGTTCATGAGAAGAACGGAAGTTCGAGTGCTTGACTCCTAAGCTCCAACTCAAAGCAGTCTAATCATACCTAAACTCACACACTGTAGGGAGATCCGTTGAATAATGACCTCGAGCACACGGTGATGCAAAGGAGCTGAAACACAAACACCACCACCACTGTGTCACGAGACGGAAAGGAGACAGTGTCGGCATGATACGCAAATCTGTACGCCGTACTACAAAACTACAAACGCAGAATGCGGTAGAGCACCATCCAAGTATACGACAAGCATATGTCTCCATTGTGCTTTGTGCATCTGCATGAAGCTGTGCGGGGCGTAGTGGGTTGTTGGGTTGGGGGCATGAGTGAGGGCATATGATGAACTTGCTCACAAGATTGCACTCGTTTCGAGATGCATAAGAAGGAAGGCAAACAGAGCGAGAAAGCCATAAGCAGGAACAAAACGGAGTGGGGAAGCCATCGTAGTACTAAGGGCAGGTCTCCAATAAGCTGGCTATGAATGGCTGATGGTTGCGGTGTAGGTGACACCTAAAGGATCATTTTTACAGTAAGGGTGCTAACGCTGGAATTAAAGGCATGAGTTTGTGATTGGGTCCGAGATTTGGGAGGGGAACCTTCAGGGCAGTTCACAGTGTTCACAGTGAGAACAGACCTGGAATGCCCCGCTAAAGACGGGGGGGCTAGCCTGTCCGCCATCAACGCCTCCATTCCAAATGCGGACGATCCCAAGTCCCAGGTCCCTCCTTTTACACCAAAAAGACTCAAAACCCTGTCCTCTCCCACTTCCATATGACAAGTGAACAACCCCCCCAAAATCATAAGAAAAGTACTATCTCAATAACCTCAACCCCAACCTCTCTGCACCTCTCAAATCCCAGAGGAAGCTGAGCAGATGGCCCCCGGTGTCGTTACCCTTTCTTGCTGCGCTTTGTTATAACAGCAGCTTATTTTACCCGCCCTTTGCTGTCTGCCGCGTCGAGTCATTCACTGCAGTACTGTTGGCACAAGGAGCCCGGCATTATTGTTTTGAACACCACACCCATTTACGCTGCAGATTGCTTTTGTGCACCTATCGACGTGTCTTCTAGCAAAAGCTACCACTACCTACCTACCTACCTACTCTACAGCCTCTTCCCAAACCACGATATCACCACCCAAATCTTTATGTCTTCTACGAGCCGGCAATAGCACTACAGTTATGGAACCAGTTCCTGAGACGGAGAGAATGGAGGAGTTCAAGGCCTCGCCGCTGCCTCTGCTACGAGTCCCGGAGAAGTCGGTCCAGATTCACCAAGCCAGCGACCGCGGCGACTCTCTAGGAAAATCACCCAACATTCGCCGTTCCACCGAGCCTACTCCATCTTCACCACTCTCGCCCAGCTGGGCCTCTCCCTCTGTAACATACCGGCCACGGAACACCTCGCCTTATGCCCGAGGACATATGAGATCAAAGTCTTCGCAGAGCGCTCTGGCACCCACCATGTCGAGAGCTCAGAGCATGCCTGGAGTGAATGGCGCTGGTCACTTGCTAGTCTCCCCATTTCAACGCTCTGCTAGTCCCACCCACTCTCAGTCCCCAAGTCGTATTCGCACGCCTAGAAAGCCCGCAGATGAGGTGTTTCCAGGCCTACAAAGTCGTGGAGTGAGGGAGGCTAACGATATCTTCTCGCCAATCTCACTGTCGTCTGAGGACCATACACCCAAAGCCCCAGAACGCAGCAGCTCCCCCATTATGGGACTGAATCCCAATGCGAATTACCGAATTCGCAGGCCCGCATCACCTCTTCGACACGTCTCCGGTGGGACAACACCTACAACCCCATCCTCTCTGTCATCTTCCTCGATTGCTTCATCTCCATCCTACCAAAATACGCGGTTCAACGACTCTTATGTGGGCACATATAGCTACCCTGGGTCATTTGCATCCTCGTCGGTTCCCTCGACACCCACATCCGCCAGATCTCGAAGTCCCAGCATTTCTAGTTTGGAGACCATACCAGATTCGCCCGATGCGGAGGAGGCTGCTTTAGAGGCGGAGAGAATTGCTCAGCTAAAGGCCGCTGCAGATGCAGCGGATGGCATTGACGCACTAGAAGCAAAAACAAAGGGCTTGGATGTTTCTGGCGGTCGGGGTAGAACATTGAATGTAGGGTTTGGATCAAGAGATAAGAGGAAACGGTGGAGTGTTTGTGGTGCTGAGAGGAGGGGCGATCTAAATCTTGATACTATATGGGAGGACTGAGGCAAATTTGCTACTCATACCCATCATTGCATGGCTATTGCCTCGTAAAGATGTGCGGAGCTTCGTGCTTGGGTTACGAGATGTTTGTTATACCCGTAGGACATGGTTGTTTCGTGAAAAGCGTGTCAGTCAGTAATATGGCACAGACACCCGAACAACATGGTACTACTTCGCTCAATAGTCTGCTACTAGTAGTCTAAAATCACTGAGTTAGTATTAGTGCCCGAGGAAGGCTGCGGGAGGAGATAGTTCTACGACCGTTTGTCGGCGTTTGAGCACAAATGTGGCCGGGACAGAAATTGTGTTTTTGCTCTGGATTTTTCCTTCGCTCATATTAAACCACGATACCCTAGTATTTCATTTGGATCCGTCAATGTCGAGGCATCTGCATTTGGGATGGAGTTGGGAGGGAGTTCTACGAACATTATTGATTCAGCACAATTGTACATTAGGAGGAAGCAAGTGGTAAATCAACCAATTGATTATGCTTCCAACAAGCCCTTGACAAAGCCATTGTGAGACCTTGCCCAGTGTGATAGTTGTTCGCGCTCCTGTGGTGCGGGAAGGCCAAATATTGACCAAGAGTCCTTGCTTCCGGCGAAGCGACTGCTCCAACTCCAACTCCAACTCCAACTCAACTCCAAACCTCCTTTCTATTGCTGTTAATCCCTTTTCGACCGGATCTTTACGTCTATTAGTCCCTCCTCGCCTCTCTGGCCCACACAATAGTTCGAGATGGTCAACCCTGGGAGGGCAAACGAGTTGCAGCTTCTGTATAAGATGGCATTGATTGCAGCTATAGTCTCTTCTCATCATTGCACATCACACTCTTTCAGCCACTCATTTATTCTCTTATTTGAACTCTCCTTGGGCTACCTTATCGGTGCTTGCTATCCTTCCTCTCTATTTAAGGAATTCAAGATCCACGATGCAACTTCTTACCACTCTGTGTGCTCTTGCACTACTTTCTGATTCAGCTTTTGCTGCTGTTCCTTACCAAATTGAACGTCACGAATCAGAATGGTCATGGCCTTGGGCTGAGAAGAGACATAGTAGACACCACAAGTCTCCCCACCGACCACCAGCCTACACCTCTCCTTTCTTGTCCGCCAGCTCAGCTGTCACTCCGAGCGGCTCGTCAATCCTCTATAGTTCCACTTCGTCACACACACCAACTGGATATTCAACAGCAAAGGGAATTGCCTCAGGTATTTTGGCTACGGGCACGGCATATACTTCACCTGCATCCTCTTCGTCCTTCGGTACTTGTCCAAACCTTACTGCAAGCACTAGCTACATCACCGTGACAGCCGCTGTCACTAGCACTACAATTTTTATTGTCAGCCCTGCCACAACGTCTGCTCCCCCCGGGTCGTCAGGTTTCCCTACTAGTTCGCTCTTTAACTCAACAGGCATTTATACTTACTCATCTTGGAACACTTCAAGGTCTGCATTCGGGTCGGGCACTGTTGGTCCTGTTTCGACTACCTCAGCACTGTACAGAAACTCGTCAAGCTCTGCATTTGGAACCGGAACTGTTAGCCCAATTGTGACATCTTCAGCACCTTACACCAATTCTAGTACCGTTGCATTTCCCACAAGCTTCAACTCTTCACTACCAACCACAACACCATTAGTAAATGCTACGAGCACACCATGCAACGCAACCAGTCTTTCTTCGCCAACTAGTGTTCCGTACACCAGCACGTCAATGAGTCTCTCCTTAAATACAACAAGCGTGGGACCTATTGCAGCAATTACCCCTTCTAATACAACAATCGTGAACTCAGTCGCAACAACTACACCCTGCGATGAGACAACACCTATCACGGTCCCGACAAGCACGCCATACACTAACATCAGTCTCCCTACCTCAACCCTTTCCGCTAACACAACAACCGCAATAAGAGAGCCAATCACTACCGGTACACCCTGTGATGAAAAAACCTCCCTCTCACTCACAACAAGTATACCTTATAGTAACAAGAGCTCAATCATTCCATCATCATCACTTTCAACTCAAACAACAAGTATACAATACATCAATGCAACAACAACAACAACCTTCTCAACTTTTGCCATCTCCACCCTAATATCCACCCTACCCCTCCCAGTAGTCATAAACACAGGAACCGACCTTCACCCAACAACCTCCTACATACCAACAACAACAATAACTTCCTCAATGCCAACCGGAACCCCTAATCCAAAAGCACTTCACTGTGGTCTTCACGGCTTACCAGTTGGTGATTACTTCTTAGCCGAGTTTGTGGAGAATAAGGCGAACGTTGAAGTTACTTTGGAGGGTTGTTATGAGTTTTGTGCTGTATGTCTTACCTCCCTTTCCTAGCTTTTCTTCTCCCTTAGGGACTTCCCTTTCCCCCTCTTCCCCCTCCCCTTAGAGGCCTTTCCATTCCGAAGTTTTGGAATTTTATGACTTGATAAGATGTTTGGAAGAGGAGTCTGCAGTTGCTAATTTCATGGGATTGGGACTGTATAGGGTGTCTATGGAATAGACATGGGGTGTGAATCTTATCAATTCTACCCTGAAGAGGGAACTGGTGCTCCGCGCTGTGATCTTTACGGTGGGAGTGTTGCGCAGAGTTTGGATAGTATTAATGATTATGTTCCCAATGTTTGGTTTGATCTGGGTTGCGGGGATCCTTCTAAGATCAGAAGGTTTTAAGGTGAAGGATCAGGAGCCGAAGGTGATGGATGGAGGAAAAGAACGGGGAGATTCGGAATGGTCATGAGATGGTTGGGCATGAGTAGAGCAGTGAGTTGAAGGGATGTAATATGGTGGATAATATCAACGAGGAGAGAAGAGACGGGCTAAGGCGGGTTTATAATTCTTAATTGGGGTTTTGGCTTTTACAAGAGTATTCTGTATTACCCCTCAGTTTTCAGATCCGTCATATTTCATTACAGCACAGAAAGAGAAAGAGAGAGGGAAAAGTTAGAACAGTAGCAGAGTACCAAAAATAATAATACTTATAGACTAGAAATCCTGTTACCTACCTACTACACCCTACCCTCGCTTGACTCAAACTCCCTTCTAACATACACAGCATCTAAGATAAAACAAACAATACAACCCCCTCCCACCACAGAACTACAGAACTACAGAGTTACAAAATTACATAGCCTATACATGGTATAATAAGACCCACCCACTCACAGTACTTTCTTCGTTGCCTCTTGACAAAGCCACAAAACTAGGTAAGTTTTAGACTTTTAGTTAGGCACCAAACGATGATCTATGCTTTTTTGCCGCGCATCGCTCGCTGTATACGAGATGAGATTATAATGAAGAATTTTAAAATAGAACAATGTGGATCCCTATTTAAGATCGAGCAGGCTTCTCTCAATATAGAGACACACATTACGAAATATATCTCTTGTTTCAGAGGGACTTCATTTGGATGTAATAAGGA
>JAJONI010000471.1:10052-23507 GCA_022190145.1 Pezicula rhizophila
CTGAGCCCCATCATTAATTTTAGCGACCAGTCTATCTATCCATGAATAAGTACTGTAGCACGATTGCACTATAGAAATTCTCCTTTCTATGTATTTTCATTATAATTTTTGCATCGACACTACGAGGTGTGAGCATTCAAGAGTCTTACTAGCTACAATTCTGTATCACGGTGCAACACCCATATTCCTTCCCTCCCCTCCAGATGACATCTCCCAGATTGAAGAAGCCGCAATCTCGATGGAAAACTAGCGCCCTAAGCAAATATCCCTCCCTATCCATGTGGCAACAACCAAGTTGTAGAAGCGAAATATTGCTCATCCTTCCCTCTAAATATTCCAGGGTCCGAGCAAAATGTTGTGTCATATGTAACCAGGCAACCATGCCACGCACTCCCATCCTATCATTAAAATATGAGAAAAATAATTCTCTAAGCAAATACTACCACTGTTCCTCTAAAATTCAAGACAATCTTTCCAAGTGAGGAGAGAGCCCTGATATGCATATGCAGGTTGGAGCAACGCTCGAAATGCGTAGCAAATATAAATCAAACAAAATCGTAAATATAGGATACCATCTTGCGATAAACTGAGCCCAGAAGAAGCAAATATACAGTGTCCATCATGTAAATCCTCAACATGAGCGAACGAGAGGCCCAGAACGGTCCGTTATGACAGTGTCGACATATGTTGGAAGTGAGTTGTGAAGATGGATTTCTTTTCAGGCGCTATCTTTCGGTTTCCAAAACTGCATCATTCGGCTGATGCGCTTGCTCTTGCTTTCCTTCTCTTTCTCCTTTTCCTTTTTGTCAACCTCAATAGCACTAGCTGGTCGTGATTCGATAGACAGCTTGCTCCTCTCGCCATGGGAGCTACTTATGAGTCGTGATAAGCTGGCCATACTCGAACGTTTGCGAGTCACGACAGCGGAGGAGAGCGAAGCAGAACGTTGACCGTCACGGAATTGAGGATTGCCATGGCCTGGCATATTGAAAAGACTCTCTCTTGTCATGGTAGAATTGCTGCTCGAGAGGGATGGTCCATCGTCAATCGACATTCTGTACTCAGGGCCGGGTTCTCCGTTCAACAATGATTCGTAGCCACCATACTCATCTGTGATAGAAGATGGCGCAGTAGATATACGCTGTGCGTCATAGGAGAATGGTGAGCGGGGCGAAGGAAAAGGCGACGGTAGTGTGGAGTTGGGGCTGGTAGGAGTTAGGAAGACAGGCGAGAGAAGCACTGGTTGGATATCGACTGGGGTAAGATCTCTTGCTTGCCGAGCTCGTAAGGGAGGAGTTGCGGTAGAGTCTGACAAGTTTGCACCGGATTCTGGCCTCGGAGATAAATGTCCTCCTGGAGTATCCTCAACAGGGCTTGGGGATTCTTCCGTTATCGGCTCATCTTTAAGGGACGTGCTTGAGTGCTCCGACTTCATGCTTGAGCTAACTTGCCGTTCGCTCTCACTCAATCCGCTGCCCTTACGCTTGACACCTCTTTGGAGAGCAGTAGCATCCTCAAGGGTCCAGTCCATATTTTTGTCTGCGTGCATGTTCTCCGCATCAACAACCTTAATGTCTATTCCAAGGCCAGAATCGTCTTCGTCCTCAACTTTGCTGCTGTCTCCCTTATCTGATGGTGCTTTTGTGTCTTCCCACTCATCATCTTCTTCATCTTCTTCAAAAACGTCGGCCATTGTGGAGCTGCTGCCTAGGCGATGGAGTCCAAACCGAGCATCGAAAGGAACCATTTCCGGGGCACTCTCTGCTCGTCGGTGGTAATGCATCCCAGGTCCCATGAAACCACCCATTCCACCAGCGCTGTGCATTCTTCGCTTTGTCGGACCTGAACCTCTCTGCGATGCATCCCACTCGGCATCGTAGCCTGATGGTGTGTTGAACGGGCCCAAAGCAGCATCAAGGTCAATTATTGGACTCATGGATTCCTCGTCTTGCGCACGAACTTGTCTTGGCTTCCACGAAGCAAAGTCTGTCTGTACCTCTGGCTTTGCTGGTGCAATTGTTCCCTCAGCAACGGACGCCATGTGGCTTACATGGCTGTCGAGGTTATCGTTGGCCTCGCACATCTGTGCATAAGAGCGTAGTGGAGGTGTAGGCGAACGGCGGCTAAGGCCTTTCTGCTTCTGGCTTCGTGGTCGAGATTTACGAGATAGTATTGATCCCGCCCATGATTTTACCTTCTTCTGTTTCTTGTTTGATTTCCTAGAAGAAACAGATGCCCTACGGGAGGTTGTGACGGGTGGCTCGACAGAACCAACCAAACCATTTTTCTGTGCTTGGATCAATAATGATGGTGTGGAACTGGCCTGAACACTTTGAACGACCTTTTCTGTAGACGCAGCAGAGACTGGACGAGATCTATTTGGCGAGGACTCCCCAGACCGACTGAAGAAACCCCACTTCGGAGTAGCTGGGCCTGGTGAACTACTCGGTGCCAGATCAAGAACCAATGGGTTTGCACTATGTCTCCGACCAACTATATTTTCATCAGTTGTCCTGCTTCCATCTAGAATTGAACTTGCGGTCCTTGGTCGGGTCATCACAGGACTAGGAAGGCTACGGTTGTCTCTCGGTGTCGGACTTGAAGGCCCAGCAGAGATTATTGATGACAGGCTCCCGGACACAGAATGGCCACGAATAGTAGAGGCCGTATCGTTGGAAGCCAGAGACAGAGGGCGAGGGATATATTCCAGCGTGTCACTGAACCCCACTCGATTACGATTTGCCATCTTTGCTCGTGGACTTTCTGTGGGACTCGGGGTGTTGCTTGAATCAGTGGATCGCACCGGCTCCACCTCAGTGGTTGATTGTGCAACGGTATCTTCAACTCTCGGAAACGGTGAGATCTTGTGTTCATATTCGCTTGGACTAGTGGGCGCGGATCCCCCAATTCTGACAGTGTTTGGAGTACTGGGCTTGAGAAGGAAGGTCAGATCGTGCGAAGATATGGCCGCACTACGACGGTGGCTGTGACCTTTTCTGCCAGCAGATGGGCCAAGAGAGGATGGAGCAGCGAGTTTGGCTGGTGAGGAATTCAGAACACCATCACTCCCAACTAACTCACTTGTCCCACGATGATGACTGCCAGCTCTTGAAGGGATCAACGCATATGGAGAATGCGGAGACTCTGGTGATTGAGGGGGAGATACGAGGCCGCTACTAGTGGTAGAATTGAAAGAAAAGCCAGGTAAAGCAGCCGGTCTTCGTCTGTTATCGGGCTCATCGCTCATTCTTTCGACCATTCCGCCGCCTAACTCATATGCTGACATTGGCCGGCGACCTGTGGCTCGTGTGAATGTCGGGGGAGCGGAATGAGGTGCTCGAGAAGGGAAAACGAAGTCGGGTAATGTTGCTGATGGACTGTGTAGTCGAGGTGGCATCTGGTCGGAAAAATTGGGAGAGGTTGGAGAAACACTGCGGGATTGATTTGAGCGAAAAGACGATGCATTCAGCGCTACTGCTTCCTCTGGCCCAAAGGTCATGCTTCCCAGGGCATGGTGACCTGTCGTCGAGATAGCAGTGGCCATGTTGAAGTCGTAGCCGCACGGCGACCAGCAAGCAAGAGCGCACTTAGCTTGGTATCATAGGGACTCGAGTAAGAGCTGGAAGTATCTAAGCCTCTATCCTCCAATCGTTGCAGTACGATAATCGAAAGCGGGCGTGAGTGAATCGTGGGGTCGACCAAGGCTCGTTTGAACAACAGGGTAGGTAGGCCCAGCAACGGCAGAAGTCAGAGCTGTACAGTACTGTGCTTAATTGTGAGACGACAAAGTCGACGTAATTATGAAATGTTGCGTGCGGGAGGGTCCTTACAGCGAGGATATGTGATGAGGGTTGTGGAATTCCAAAAGGCGGTAGAGATTAAAGGTAGGGGAGGATGGAGTGTAAGATTAAATGCGAGTGAGCGGCGGTGTTCGTAATGTAAAGGAGTGGACAGTCTGCGAGAGACCAAGAGGAGGAATGGGTTGTCGTCCTTCGAGCACCGGGTGCACAATGGTAAGAATGTGTCGAGAGCGACGACGGTGAGGTTGAGGTTGAGGTACAGAAATAATGGACGAGAGACAAACGAACGAACGAGCGAAGATGAAGTAGGTACGGCACGGTAGTTTTGGTGTTGGCGTTGGCGTTGGCGTTGGACTGACTGACTGGGCTGTCGCAGCAGAGGGTGTGGTTGCTAGGAGTGCCCGGAGTGGAGGGCGGCGACGCAACAACAAATCAAAAGCGGCGCTACCGTAGCGAAAGACACCCTTTTTTTTTTCAGCTGGCAGATCGACGTGAGATTAAAACGGCTCTTAGAACCTGGATTTTGATTTTATTTTATTACTATGCCATTATACTACCACCTCTAAATAATCATAAAGATCTATTGTTGTAGACACTGTAGGATTGTACCAGTCGTAGACCAATCTTAAGAAACCTTCTTTCTATTAGAAACCTGCTAAAATCTAATAATAATTATGATGGCAGCTGCCACTATTCTCACTACAATACTATTTATTGAATGGACGATACCTCCGTCGTTTTCGTTAATAAATCACCCAATCTTGGAGCCCCCCGCCGATTATGGTTATGAGCGAGAGGTTTCGGCTTCGGCTGGTTAGGCTCAACAACATGGATTCTTAATTACCTAGTGCATGCATGCATACTTACTGTACAAAGTTGGCACCGCACTGCACTCGTACTATATCGCACTGTACGGGAGGAAAATCAGGGGGACCTCGACTGGACACCAGCTGCTGTAGCTGCCCCACGCATTGCTCAGGCGAACCAGGCACAGGCACAACACATCCGACACATCCCGATATGCTTCTTATTTTTTTTGGTAGAGATACTGCAAGATACGGTAGTGCTTTCAGAGTCGTACAAAGTGCGACCCTGTAGATCATATCATAAAGGTACAAGATGCTTTCTGTGATACAACGTAGCCCCATCAACCCGCTAGCATCTGTGAAACATGCATTGCAAGACAGAGCTAAAAGCCAACACATGGAGGCAAGACACTACAGCGAAGAATGAGAGGGCTAAAAAAAAAAGAAGCAATCCGGAACTCTCTACACTCCCGTACAACCTTCGATCCGTGCGGGACATGGAGCTCACCTTTTCCATCCCTTCAGTACTGTAGATACCAGTAAGACCCCGGACAAACCACAGCAGATACTGCAACTTGCGACAATGTCATGATCTCATGGTCTCCTCTCCTCTAAGACATCTGAAGAAATTCTAAGGTCCGATCTCCACGCCTCCAGTGTGCCAGTGTGTCGTCTATTATTGCACCCCTGGCGGCGGGCGGGCTGACATTCCCTCGTTCGTTGCCACGGGGCTGCCGATAACACTATTGCCGTAAGAACAATACTGTAATTCTGCAATCACGAGAACAAAGGGTGTCAACATGGAAGCAGCAAAGTGACTTGAGGAGGCAAGGCTGGCAATATTAACACAATATTAACACGTCAATAATAATCTACGAGGTTAGTAGAGCGCGCATATACCCTGCTGGGAACTGAAGATAGATAGGTGTTGTTCGGCGATGAAGCGCAAATAATAATGACAATAATAATAATGAAAAGCAGCCCAAAACAAATATCCGACGTACGAAATAAGCCAGGGCCTGCAAGGGACCCTAAATAAGTGAGTCGTGACTCGAGTCGCAAAAGCCTCTCTCTGGCTGGCTGAACTACGGCTATGCACAAAACGCAAGATGGCAAGCACAGTGCAGCGGCAGCAAGCACACAATTGGATTATTATTTGATTTGTACCTTATGCTCTGCGTCCCTAAACGTGGCTTGAACATTTTACCCCTCCATCTCGAAGCCCAGACCTTGGGATGAACTATGATGGACGCGATGGCGTCGCCAACTCCGCTTACCGATCTTGATTAAATTCATAGATCAAATCCTGTTTGGGTCAGTGCTACTACACCGAAGAAGAAAGTGCATATTATTACCGCAGCACCGCTAACTGCAAAGAGCCAAGCATCGTTTCGAGATCTCCAATCCCTTGGCCTCAGCTCTACGTTGACTGGCTAGCTGCAACGGGTCTCCCAAGCCTCAGCGGAGTATTCTCCCCAGTTCCCAGGCCGTCAAATACCAAGAAAATTCAAGCAAGCGGTGAAGTGAGCTTCTGTGGAGGGAATTATTTGCAGACGTGATTTGGTCATCTGAGATTCTTCGTGGTGGAGCAAATTTCCTTAGCCTGGAGTAATGTACTAGAATGAACTCTCGGTAGGTCTGAGATAAGTGGTGGTCGTCATCAAATTTTGTTTTTTTTTTCTTGAAATTTCTTCCAAATTATGGTAAAAATTCTTTTCTCACCTTCGGCGATGATTGAGTGAAAAGCGAGGTTGTTAAATGATCGATAAGAGCCGCCTCCACGTCCTTTGCCTATGCCGCATCCGCTTTCCCCTGCAGGAGGTTGGGCGGCCTTCTGCTACAGTAGGCAAGGTGCGCGTACCACCGATTTATTTTCCCCTGAGCGCCCCCCCTAAAATTTAAGGCCTGCAGGACAAAAGAACTGGCAGCCTGACCTGACATCCTGAATTCCAAGGACAAGAATAAAGCTTACACCTCGAGGTGTGTAGTCATAATAATAAGGTAGTACGACGGTATATACCTAGGTACAGTACAGTAATGCTGAGTATTATTGAAAAGCCCCTCGCGTTCCAGATCACATGACTTTTAGTAACGTGACCGCGCTTGAGCCCAATCCGGTCTAGGTAGTCAACTTTAAATTTATTAGCGTGTATGATAGCTCCGTGATATCTATCGTACTCCATACCTAACTTCTTCACCTTGAGGCTCAAATCAACACAACACGTCTATGAGCCACCACGTCTCTATTCTGTCCATGCCTTCTGACAGGTCACTAATGTGACACACTAAGAATCTTACAAGAATCAAAGAAGATGCTATCTCGTGCATTGTCGGGGACAATTCGAGCGAGAAATTTCTGGTCTTCGAGATGGAGGTGCTCAAATCATTACCGTCACGTGTCGGATCCTTTTCCAGTATTGCAAATGGGATTCCGCAAGGGTATCCATGCGAAATCTTTTAATGGGACGGACTTAGCCTGGGAAAATGACGAACAGCGGATAGCAACAGAAACTACTGTGCAGACCAAAAGGGGGAAGCCTACCAAAGCAAGGGACCTATCAAACTACCCTACGCGGCAGTTTACAATCAAAACAAAACGACCTGAAACCACTGTAGGTATAAGGTCCCATGAATGTTTGTTTAGATAACGTACTCATAATTTCGACAACAGACCAAAGCCCAAATTTTAAAAGCTACACTTAGGATCCGCACACATCTCCCATACACTCAGAATCAGTGTTTGGTCATCCTAGCAACTCCCTCGTTTGCAAAGTGGCTGGAAGACGATGTAGACTTTATGCCAAACTTTCTTCGGCAGGTATTACACCAAGGCCAAAAGTTTCCAAATGGGCACCTAGACGTACTGACCGCCGTCGTCGATAACATCTCTCCCAGTCCAAGCTGGATTAATTCCGATAATAACCGCCGTCCAGCAGAAGGCTTTTCTGTACTTCAAGGTAAAACAGACGAGATACTTCCAGACTTATGGGACCGGAATGGCGCAAAAATGGAAGAGCTAGATTCATCTGTAAAATCCAGCCTGACCTTCTTCTCGGATGGACGAACACCTGAAGGTCTTCGTAATCTGAAAGTTACCCTTCCTCTGGCCAATACTCTTTTCACCAATGGAAGGCACTCCACACTCTTCGTGTCGAGATGGAAATACGAAAATTCAATTTGGATCAAGGAAGCCAACATTGAAAAGTTCTCACAGGCCGTAAAAATTACGTTGCCTGCCATAAGACTACCACCGTCGATTGTAGAAAGCCAACGCGCAATCCCGCTGACCATTCCACGTCGCATCGTATCTGGGCTTGGTAACATCGTTAGGCAGCTAGACGTTGGAGATGAAGGGCCAGGTCCTGCGTCTCGTGAGTTGGAGAACAGTGTTCCTGTATACCAGCAAGCAGCTCGAAATAAAGGCGTACTTCACATGCCTGATGCGATGCAAAGAAGCATCCCGGTCTGGGCATTGGTGGTTCCGGACCATCTAGCCGAGGAGTTTATAAGCTCTAGTCCGACCGAGCTTGTTTTTGATAAGAATTTCGTACGAGCAGCATCCAATTATCTATATAATACCCAACACCCAAGAGCTCTTTCTGGTCAGCCACTCACTTATTGGATTAGTCGCGGAGCTGTTCTATGCCGTGTTTGTATGTTTCTCTTCTCTCATTTATTTATAACCTGTTGTCACACGAATTAGCCGAATACTGACGACCAGCAGTAAGCGGAGGTGGTGGCTGGGGTGCTAAGCAAGGTCTTCTCTCCCTCGATCCTCAAATCACATACAATGATGTTACGGAAGTGGATCTTGACTTTGCCCTCAACGAATCGGTAGAAGAGCAACAGACCTCTGCTCTTGGGAATTTAGCAAAGCCTGGTTCCTATATTCAATTTTTCACTCGAAATTTCACACTACAGCCCATCCACAAAAAGGCAGTTTTCGTGCACACGGGACTGCAACACTTACAACCGGAAAGTTGGCCGTGGTCTACTGTGTTTGGAACAGTACCTAGCACTGTCGACCACCCCACCGCCAACATCGTGCACGATAACAACCAGGGTGAGGACAAAAGCAAAGGCAATCCCCCAATAGGCCGGGCTATAGATTTGCTCCGGGGGCATTTTGGCGCAATGTCAGAATCAGGCCTCTTTCTTAACTTCAAACCCTCAACGTCAACAAGCTCCACCCTTCCGACTGACCAGCTCGATACGTTGACGGTTTCTACTAAGATCGATCTACCGTATAGCTATGTTGTGCACGAATCAAGAACATCAGAATTCCCAAGGATCAGAAGAATGCCCACCCAGGAAATGCCAAACCTGGTTACCAGGATTCCAACTGCTAGAAAAGATGAGAGAGAGGAACCCAAGCTCTCAAACCTGACAATCAAAAAAATATGGACTGCATGACCGAGACATGAATTACTATGTATTCGCAGGTTTTGTTCTTCTTTGCCTTGCGCTAAGTCTTGATGACTGCCATATAACTTGCAAGCATTACATGTCAATTGGTCGCGGCCCAAATGTTCCACTCCATTTTTAACTTTTAGAAATAAAGTGATATGACAGCCGTCGTGTCGATTACTCTCGTTACTGAAACTAATCCCATGAATTGACTTCTTAAGCCTCATTATCGAGTACCGGGATAAAACCAAATGTGTTCCAATTTAAATCCTATCTCGCTGATAACCAGATATTCCTAGTTTTGCAGGAGAACTAGATAAATTAGCCTCAAAGGAAGACAATCTCGGCGAATTAATTGAAGGCCTATACAACCAGGGTTTCTATACATATGTCTACTTCTTTCACGAATACCCATGGCAGTCTTTACTCCGGGAAGAGGCTTAATCTTAAGTATAGGAAAAGTTGGTCTATGCGTAGAGACTTACGCCTCTAAGAGTTTAATCTCCATCTAGTCTCCGTTGAACCAATGTTGCTCGCTATGCCCTATGTATCAGTCTTATTTCATGACTACAAAGCACACCAATGTGTACTATATGATATGCATTGCACTCCCTTTCGAAAGCATAGCGCTATCCACATGATGAGACGATTGCGCAAGCAAGCGATCTCCGCTTTCCCGATCAACCTGCGCTCATTAACGCCGTTCTTCTCTTGGCAACATCAACGGCACACAAGGACAGTTCTCTCTGTCCTACACTGTACCAAATCATAATCAAAATAGGACGCAATCGTGTTTAGGAGTTCCGTGGTACAAGATGCCGCCGCCACTGGCCACTGTTGGGATATTGTCCATCGGCGAGATGGGGATGGGGATTGCGAAGCTTCTTATCGCTCACAATTATCATGTTGTAACCAACATTGAGGGACGAAGGTAAGTAGTCTGATTTCTGATGCATATTTTCTAGTCCAGTATGAATTCTATTCATTTACTCTCTTCCATGTTAGAATGCAGTATTGCTAATCACGTGTTAATCACCTGACTTTAATAAACCGAGTCCCCGTTCCTCTGTAAATATGTTGTTTCATTCTTGGTGTCTTTCATTCATTTCACAATTCGGCATCTATACAAGAATTGCCTTTTTAAACATGATCAATTAACACCTCCTAGTGAAGACACTCATGAGAGAGCACGTCGAGTCCACATTGAAACTCTACCAACAGATATCTCCCTAGTCCAACAAGCAGACTACATCTTCTCCATCGTCCCTCCACGAGACGCACTAGCAACAGCAACCCGAATAACCACAGCCTTCGATGCTCTGGGCAAAGAAAACAACGCAACAAGAGCCAAAACAACACCCCTCTACTACCTAGATCTAAACGCCATCTCACCACGCAGCGCTCGCTTAATAGCCTCACTCTTTAACTCCAAAGCTCCTGCAATCAAATTCATAGATGGTGGCATAATCGGTGGTCCACCATCTCTAGCCATCGAATCAGTAAAAGAAAACACAACAGCCTCTCATCCAAAAACTTCTCATCCTTGGAAACGTCCAAGTATTCACGTCTCGGGACCTGACCCTTTATCCACAGCCCCAGTCTCCGGAGCCCATTTAGAAGAGCTGCTAAACAGTACTCATATATCTCCTGAGATAGGACCAGCATCAGGACTAAAATGCTGCTTCGCTTCTATGTCAAAAGGCTTCACGGCAATTAGTATCCAAGCCTTCACCACTGCCTCAAGACTAGGTGTCCTCTCTGAATTAACAAACGAACTAGAGGCGCGAGCACCAGGCCTATATAAATCAGCTCAAAACGGCGTTACTTCTATGGCTCCAAAAGCATATAGATGGGTTAGAGAGATGGAAGAGATTGCTGTTACGCATGCTGAAGAGGGAGGGTTTGAAGGGGGTGATATAGATGGGAAGAAGGGGATTTTTGATGGGGTTGCGGGAGTTTATAAGGATGTTGCTGAGGAGACTGTTCTTGGGGAGGAGAAGACGGAGAAGAGGAAGAGAGGGACGACGGTTGAGGATGTGGCTATTGCTATTGGGGAGGGACTTGAGGCTAAGAGGAAGAAGATTGAGTAATGAGATTTAGGTCGTACTTTTGTTGGATATTTGACATCTTGAGGTTTCTCCAACGTTTGAAGACTGTTCCTTTTTTGCCCTGTTTTCTTTTGAATTGTTATAGGATGTGTTGCTCGACAGAAACTAGGAACTTCATGCTTCTATTCGCTATCTATGGGAGGGGAGGGGAACGATCTAGTAAAGAGTACCACGGTTCCTCCTTCCTCCTCAACACGATGCAATAACTATAGTATGGCTCTAGGGAATAGATTATTTACTCTCTAAGGATAGATAGTGCTCATGTTGGCTTGATTGTATTCAGAGTGTAGGTCACATAACTATTCTATGTTTCACTGTTTAAAAGTTTTAAAGTAAGGACATTTCTTTGCCACTGCATGGGTTGACCAGGCTGTTCGGGCTGGAGCATGTCTCGCTGCAAGGCGGGCTCGCTTGCAACCCTCTTCGCGAGCCATTTCGACCCTTCAACCCCATCGATCGTAAACTAGTTCCGGAGATCTTGCAAGAATGTCCATCCAAGGCTCGAGTCCGCAGGGTTGCCCCAGATCTTGTCCCAGGAGATCTGGGGGAGTGGCGTTCCCTGGACCTGATGGTACGAATCCATTAGGTGCAACCATCTGCCCTATTGCTTAGACACTGGTCTACAATCGTCCCCTGCAAGCTTACCCCCCTGACCTCGCAGCTCACATTTGCTGTTGCGCATGCACTCATGCAATAGTTTGCAGCGTTCGTGAGGTTCTGGTACTGGAATGTCGCGTTCGCACTCCAACTTATACAACATCCACCTGAACAGATGCTCCTAGGGCCCCTAGTTATAACAGTCACACTTCCCGAGATGCTTTGGATGAGCGAACTACAGGCAGATGCTACTGCCTGGTGTGCGCTACTACAGAACGCCGAAGTCCACCTCTTTGTTAACGTAGACTCTGTCTTAAGGTTGTTAAACGCTTCGCTCAGGTATACAGAGCTAGAAGTGCTGGCATAAAGGTCGATTAGTGCTATATCGGGGTCGGTATTGTTCCCTCCAGTAACTGCCGTCAAAAGACCATACTGCATCTGTTCGCTAGAGACTTTGACGTACTCAGCAAAGCCATTCATACTAAAGGCGTTGTATAAGAAGACAAGGTCGCCCCACTTGCCCATACCAGCCGCAGTCTTCGCTAAGCCAGCTATAATATCTAGTAGCTCGACATTGTCCAATGACAAAATTCCAACATCATGTTGTATATAAGGCAGTTTGTCAGCCGCAAACCCTGTAACGTTAAGTCACACTGCGCCTGAGGAGTTGCCTTGTAAAGCCACGTTGCCATACGCAAGTGCGTTTATGCTGTCCTCATAGCTCAGTTCTTAAGCCCAAGCTCGAGTCACTGTCATCACAGCGATCCCGAGGATCCCAGCCTTGCACCGCATTTTAGTCACGCCTGTACTGATGGAGGTGCACGGAGAAGTTCCTGATGAAATGAAGGGAGGGTGAAGCCGACGATTCCGGGTCTAGAGCAACGGCCGCAAATAAAGAAAGGTTGGAGGATGACTTGAGGAGGGTGTCTTTTCTGTTCTTTTGTTGCAAAGGTAAATCTTTTATTTTATATTTTTCTCCGGCTAGTTTATCCTTATCCTTTCCATCGCCTGCACTCGCTCACCTTCTGTTTGTAGACAAGCCTAAGGCGCCGATGCATCTGCGAGTATTAATCGTCGGCCCTTTTACCTAATACGAAGTAAACATTCGTATTTATTGTATAGGTCCTGGCACAGAGTAGGGCACAGGCAACCAAGCTTGGTGTTAAGTGCTGCCTTTTCGGATCAGCTGGTCGCCTAACCTACTATTACGCAATAAGGATTTTATACTATCGAAGCTACCTCTATAGCTATACTAAGTCTTAGAAATAAGAGGAAATTTTATTTAAAATATTAATTAACCTAGTAATATAAGTAGGCTAGGTAGAGTTTATATTATAAGCCTTACTTCTTTAACTCTAGTATAAGCTAGACTTAATATATTTATCTCTTATCTAAAATAGCTGTTAGGACCACTAGAGTCACTCGTACGAGCAGATAACAGTATACTGTAAAGGGGTAATAACTGTATTGTAAAGATTATTGATGCTACGAGATACAAAGGGGATGCTACAGTATGTATATATACCCTCCGTGGTATCCCTGATTCCCGTAGCTCGCTTACAGTATGTAGGCGAGCCATGCCTTATTATCCTAACAATAGCTATATAAAAGAAGGGTATTCTAAGTACTTAGTTATCTTCTATAAAGTATATATTTTATAAAAGAGTAGAGTTATAATAAGCTATAATATTATTTAATATAAAGTACTATATAAAATTACTACTAGCTAGTATACTT
>JAJONI010000472.1:0-23487 GCA_022190145.1 Pezicula rhizophila
AGTTAACTAAGATTAAACTTAGTATCCTCCTACTAAGCCATGATGATATATAGATGAAAATTCAATTCTGCCTGTAAAAAATATATAAAGATCTATATCTACAATTTTATCTAATAATATCAATTTGTCATTAAGTTATTGAAGAAAACCTTGATTTTCAGCTCCTGCCATAGTGGCCGCATGCCTATCAAACACGTCATATTGTACATAGAAATAAGCAATTATACCTGCATGCAGTGCTTCCCTCCTCGACCGAAAACGGAGAGGCGTTGATCCTTTGCTCACGGCAGGGCAAATACCCCCAAAGCCTGCTTGCCTTTATAAGAATAAAAGGTGACTGCTCAAGGTACTACTAGTAGATCGTCTTCTTACACCCACAAACTTCTTCAACGCTCAAGAAATAAGGCTTAAGCCAAAGCTGCCACCATGTCAATTTTTGAAGATGCCCGCATGGGAATCCTCGTTGGGGACAGGCTTGACAATTACATCAAGAACAATGCGAATATCCTCAACGAACAAGACCCCAAGTCAGGCCTGACGCCGTTGGCGATAGCCGTGGTTGGCGGATTCCCTGACGAGGTCCAGCAGCTCCTTAAGAAAGGCGCCAAAGCAGATGGACTCTCCAAGAACGGCGAAAGCCCCCTCCTCCTCGCGGCCTGGAAGACCAAGATTGAGCGTCCTCGGATCATCCAGCTGCTCCTCGAGAAGACTCCCTCCGGCTCCGTCGACAGCACCTCCCGCACTGCCGAGAACAAGACGCCACTAATGTATGCCATTCAGAACAAGGACATTGATTCCATCAGGATGCTGCGAAAGGCTGGGGCTTCTCTGTCAATCAAGAATGACGACGGATTCAATGCCAAAGAGGTAGCCGAGGAGACAAATGACAGTGCCGTCCTTCGTGCGCTCTACCCAGAAAAGGAGAAGTCAGACCTTGCGAGGCTTGCTTCCGTCGTCGTTTCCTTCCTGCTCTACATTGTCGCCTGGGTAAACGCCGCCATCAACGGAGTGGTCCGCAGGGCGTCCGGGCTGAACCCTGAACTAGACCAAGGCATCGACCAGGTAAGTAGAGAAGACACCAAACCAAATCAAGTGATTGATTGAAAAACGGTCCACTAACTGGGAATGGCAAGGCGGTGAATGGTACACAACAGCCAACCAAGGATGAGTTCGTGAAAAACGTTGATAAATTTGTCAAAGACAACGCTGTACTAGAACGCTTTTTCAAGGACAAGAAGGACTTCATACAAGACGTAGCCCGGAAGGCTGCGGACCTGGAGAAGGACCCTACCACAGACCTCTGCAGCAAAGACCTTTTGCCCAAAACGATCAAGGTGTCCTTGCATCAGCAAGTCATATACTGCGGTAAGTTGTCTCGGTTAGGGTCAAGAGCAGCGTTCGCAATTCTCTAAGTTTTTGCTCAACGCTGACTGATGATTCCATAGATGACAGCACCTCAATGAAGCGCGAAGGCCGTTGGGAAAACCAGAAGAAACTCATCCAACGCATCACTAAGATCACTACCCGGATCCTCCCCGAGAACGAAGGGGTTGCGCTGCGCTTCATCAACCGAGAGGTGGATAGCTCCTCCAACCTAACCCTCGAGGGGATAGGGAAGATCATGGATCCTATGCAGTTACTGCCTGGTGGCGACACTCCGATTGGCACCAACCTACGAACCAAAATCCTCGAGCCGCTCGTCTACAGCAAGATCAAAATCAAGAACTTTGACAGGCCAATGCTCATCTCTATCATCACCGACGGCATGCCCGAGCCTGAAAACAAGTCCGAGCTTGTCAACGCCATCATGGAGTGTAGTAAAAAGCTACAAGACGCTGGATACCCTCGCGAAAGTGCGTGGCTTATACCCAACTCCCAACCTTGTCACCTTCCAGTAGTGCAATCTGCTAACCGTATCAACAACTCATAGGTGTGAAGTTCATGATCGGCCAGATCGGGACAGCAGCTAGCTCCACAAAGTTTCTAGAATCCCTCCGAACCAACCCAGATATTGCCCCAGTAGCTTTCGTTACATCAGGTACAGTAACCTCCCTGCGCAGCTCCGCACATCAAATACGACACCTCCCACTAACACATCGCAGATAAACTTGATGCAAAGTTCGCCGACTTCCATGAAAACGATCGGGAGCTGGACCGATGGGTAAGCATTACTTTTATTCCTCTCCTCCCGGCTCCTTCACCAGCTCGGGCGTTACTAACTTGTTCTCTCTCTTCCAGCTAATTGAGACCTTGTTCTCGCCCCTTAAGGATGCTGATACGAAAAAGGACCAGTAGGCATACATAGCTTATTTGTTGCCTTTCCTTTGCTAGCTGCTAATGGTCTTGAACTTGCCTTTTATAATGATTAAACGGAAATATACTTGACCGGTAATATAGGTGCCGGGGCTATACTGTAAATCCTATAGGCTGTCTGGCTGTTCCCTTCTTCATTGGCTGTCCTTATCAAAATTTTTTATCTCTCCATCGCTTAACGTCTCTTCATCCTTGAATATGTCACGTAACAACCGTCAACTACTAGCAATAGCGATATTTCTATATACCAATGTTATATTCAACTCCCATTTATCCCACAAACTCGCATTAGATAATCTTTCGCAACCGCTCGTACCCTCTCTAACCTGTAGACTGTGAGTAAGTAGCATTATAAACAGCTCCCTTAACGTGATCTACTTCTAGAATCCGAACCCAAAGTCCTTACCTCGTAACCCAACTCGCTAGCACCACCTCCACACCCACTTTTCACTTTCTACATAGTCCTAACTTCAGCTCATTACACCCTACACCTCTAGCAGTCTCAAGCCAACACACAACCACCAAAACACAGTAACCTTACATACAACAACCCTAACCCTACAGAATACCCGTCCTACCACTCTAACCATCTAACAGTACTTAACTTACTTCCCCCGACCCCCGTCTTCTATAAGCATAACCCGCACTATCAACGCCGCTAAATCGCATATCTCCTACCTCCCTACCTACCTACCTATCATCTATCCAACATAACCTCCACCAACCCCTTAAACCTTCCATCTTTAAATCCCTTCATAGAACAATAACCAATCAATAACCATACCCCTCCCTACATAACCAACCAAGCAAAGAACTAAACTAACCCAAGAAAAATAAAACAATACTCGCAACTTGCTAGTATTGTATCCTATACTTGTGCTTATATTTATACCTATACTCCCTTATATAAAAGGTGCGGTGCTACGGGGTAGAGGTAGGTACGTTTTTCCCTTGCTGATTTGTGGTATAGGAGATTGAGAATTATGTTTGGGGGGATTGGGGATTGTTAGTTAGTATAGGAGGTTATAGGGTATTAGTTATTGATTTAAGGTACTGTACTGTAGGTACGGAGTAGGTAGGTAGGTAGGTGTAGATAAGGAATATATCTGCTCGCTTGTCTGGCTAGCACACCCACACCCCTTGTATTTTATATTTTATTTACTGTATTTTGGGATTTTGTTGTGATGAAGGCGGTGGTGGGTGATGAGTTTGTTACCTAGGTACTCGCTTAGGACGTTTGTATGGTATGGTATGATGTAGTACGGTACTGCTGATTATTTAGTGGGTTTGTTGGCTTTTGGAGGAGGAGGATAATTTATCTTATACGTACTATTTTTAAGGGGTTTAAATAAATTCAAACTCGTGGCTAATTAAATGCTGGAATGGTAATGGCTATTTGTCATCTCTTCTAAGGTATCTTTTGCACATTCTCATAAAACATACGCTACCGACGCTACCTACAACTCCTCACCCATTTCCATCACAACCACATCCCCATTTTCTCCACTAACACCCCTTCTCCCCCAGCCCAAATCCTCACACATCATACCCCACATAATCACCAAAATCCATAATTTTGATCCCACATCGAAAGCCCGGACCAGTCATCGTTTTAAAATCATAGCACCACTTCAGCTCCCGCTCATAGCCGGGCCGAAAACGAAAATACAGTCGCAGAATCCATTGCGGATAGGTCACTCCTTGTGGGCCTAGCGTCCCCATGTCGATTTGGTGGCAGTACTCGATCGATTGACATAAGGATCGGACCAGCTTATCGCTTTCGGCGATGCAGAATGCCTTTGAGGGCCATTCAAGGGACAGGGGGCCTGTCGACTCTCGCCAAGAACCAGAAGACAAGCAGCTATTTTCGTTCGTTGCCTCATCTAATGCGTTTCCTGTGTACTTGCCAGAGATTTCTAGAAGACCTGATTCGTCGCCTGAGGTATTTTGTTCGGTGAGTTCATAGATGCGACGTAAGCTGCAATAAATCTGGACCAGCACAGCCCAAGAGAGGGCAAGAAGTATAGCCACATTGAGAGATTTGAAGTGCAAGATAAGGGGGAACAGGTTTTCGGCGTCTCTGGCTTCGGGGGCGTAGGATAATGATGACGGCGCTGCCCAGTACAAGGGTGTATCTGAAGCGCGCCTCATTTGTTCCTGCCAGGAATACAATCTTTGTGCAGTGGATGCGTAGCTTTGTATTAGAGCGGTAGCCCACACCAATGGGGTCTTGCTTTTGGATTGCTTGAGGAATGTTTCGGTTTCTTCCAACAATGCTGGCACTTCGCCCATGATATCAATCAGTTCATCGTATTCCCCTGCTTTGCGATAGTTGTTGTGCGTATATTTCAATTTGAGCCAATCCTGATTTGTGAGGATCAGCGATCGTCGCTTGATAATGGCATTGAGGACCTATTCACTCCGTCAGCAGAAATTCAGCAGAAATTCATCCCTCATGATCCAAAACGCACACATATTGTATGGAGGCGCGAGCAAAGATTCGGACGGACAGAATCGCCGGCCTTCAAAGAGCAGCGCAACTTGAGGATTTCGCTGATGCCGCTGGTGTGAGCTTGCCAGGCGTTATCGACGGGGTTCAAGAATAACTAGGGATGAAGGTTAGTAAGTAGCTGCTACATAAGGTAGGTAGGGAGCTGGGAGAAATCTCCCACGTGATTCACGAACTTCATTGGTCGATATAATCACAATAGCCGCAAGAGTTTCGTCGCGAAGTTTTGCTTCTGGATCCTCCAGATCCGCACGAAGCTTCTGCAACGCCGTGTTGTAGATGTCCAGGCATGTCTCGAGAGATGCCATGTTGCTACTGCCAGTAGCATAGAGCTGAGACATATACATCGAATGAAGCGCGACGTCCAGCGCTTGACTTGGGCCCGTCAGCTCAGCGATTTCGAGGAGCCAGCCACAGCAGGCCTGTATGTCGTCTACATTATCAGCATCGGTGAAGTCTCGCGGGAGGTATAGCTGCTTGAGTAGCTGCACGGCGCGAGTTCGGCCTTCTACAGAGGGAAGACATGCGGGAAATTGTCCCTCTGGAGTGCTGAAATGTAGATCTAGGTTAGCATGGTCCTCCCTATCGAGGCTGCTCTGGTACTGCAACTGTTGCCTCCGCTTGTCAGAGAGAACCGTGGTTGCAGTTGTGGTCATGCTCGTGGGATGTCGGTTAACGAAGACTACCTCTCTCCCGTAGCCAATGCAGATGATATTGGCCTTGACGCATCGGGCGCAGCATGGGCGCTGCAGATCACACTATTGGGAATGAATGACACTACGTCAGTACAAGTAACTAGTTCTCCTCTCATCTCGTTATCCAGAGAAAGGGGGTTGGTTGGGTGGTTCTGTTGTGCTAAATGCTCATTACGGGGTTTGTCATACTTCGACCCTCCTTGTCCGACAATTCTTGCAAGCTCGAGATTTCCCGGCCACGCCTACCATATGGATGATTTCTGAGATTACAGTCGGCTAGAAAATGGAGTATATCTCAGACTGAAATAGGATATTCTTTTGTTTTCTCTTCTTTTCTTTTTTTTTCAATAGTTTTTCTTCTTTTGTTTTTGATTTTGGTTTCTGGAAAGGTATAGACAGTATTCCTCGTGCGCGTGGTCATAATGGGCGAATGGCGCAGCTTAGTCAGTCATGCTGGAAAAAAAGTGCCGACCGTCAGCAACCAGGATATCGTGCGCTAAGCTCCTTTCGGCATCATCTTTCGAGCCTAAGCGACAGGGGGGGTGTAGCATCATATCCATTCATGAGATGTTTCTGAGATGGACTTACAAATATGATCTCAGCAAATATACGCCGCTCATATACATACATATGTATATGTATACATATATATATATATATATATATGTAT
Organism: Pezicula rhizophila; assembly: GCA_022190145.1. Classification (NCBI taxonomy): domain Eukaryota; kingdom Fungi; phylum Ascomycota; class Leotiomycetes; order Helotiales; family Dermateaceae; genus Pezicula; species Pezicula rhizophila. The sequence goes on from JAJONI010000472.1 coordinate 6,188, forward strand.
GTATGTATGTATGTATCATTGAATCGTCTTGCACATCCGTTGTTCTTCTGATATCTTGTCGTTATCCTCACTCTCTCCTTTTTCTCTATCCTTGACTGCTCTCTCTCTCTCTGTCAATGTCGGTCATGATTGCTAGTGAAGGAGATGATGCATCATCGGTGCCAGCCAACCACCCCATCCATAGCGCTTCATCGTCTCAGGATGAAGAAAGCAACGCCAAACAAAGCGTGAGTGGTGATATTGAGAAAGCAACTCTCGACGACCACGACGATCACGATCACCACAGCAACGAGCCGAGACAAGTTGCTTCCACCGGTCCAGATCCAGCTGCATTTCCTGATGGAGGCTTCAACGCCTGGATGGCCGTCGCTGGGGGTTTTTGCACCATCTTTGCCAGTTTTGGCTGGATCAACTGTAGGTCAACCGCTGTTATTCTCCAAGCCATCACTGGGTCACTGACCACCACGGATCTCCTCGTCTAGGCATCGGCGTCTTCCAAAACTATTACGAGACGCACCAGCTCAAGTCATACTCCCCCAGTGCCATTGCCTGGATTCCCTCGACCGAATCATTCATGTTGTTTTTCTGGGTAAGTTGGGTGTTTCCCATAAGATTTAGATCTACCATACTCACCAAGTGACCTGAGTAGGGAATCGTCGCAGGCCGAGTGAGCGATAACATAGGGCCCCGATGGCCGATCCTTTTCGGCTCCTTCATGCACGTCTTTGGCCTCATGATGACTTCCATCTCCAAGAACTACTATCAGATCTTTCTTGCACAGAGTGTCTGTAGTGGAATTGGATGCAGTTTTCTCTTCTTCCCCAGTGAGTATACCCGTCCGCCGTCGTTCCCCCACGCACTCGCATACTACGAATTTCACTAACACTGACTCTCCAACAGCCATTGCGGCAGTGGGCACATGGTTCCGCAAGCATCGCGCCCTGGCCTTTGGCATCATGGTCTCTGGCTCAAGCTTAGGTGGCGTAGTTCTCCCGATCATGGTCCAGCATCTGGTCGCCTCCATCGGTTTCGGCTGGGCCATACGAAGTACGGCCTTCCTATTCCTCGGCATGCTGGTTTTCGGCAATCTCGCCATCAAATCCCGACTTCCACCGACCAAGAAAGCAGTCCGGCTGGCCGACTTCATCAAACCATTCACCGAGATCCCCTATTCCCTGCTGGTCATCGGAGGATTCTTTATCTATCTCGGCGGCTTTTTGCCTTTTAATTATATCATCGTCCAGGCACAAGAACAGGGTATGTCGGCGAATCTGGCTAGTTATCTCGTGTCCATAGTCAATGCGGCAAGGTAAGGACCCCAGCACAATTCGGAAATAGAGACAGCAAATCTGATTACATCCATTAGTACATTTGGTCGAATCATCCCGGGCCATCTCGGTGATCGATATGGCGTCTTCAACGTCATGATCGTGTTTACGGTCATTTCTGGCGTCATATCCCTTTGTCTCTGGCTCCCAGCAAGGGGAAACGCACCGATCATTGTGTTTGCCGCGCTATATGGCGTTGCGTCCGGCACCACCCTCTCCATCCTCGCCGCCCTCGTCGCCCAGATCTCGGATGTGCGGGAGCTAGGACTGCGAACCGGAGTCCTGTACGCCGTAGCCGCCTTTGGAGCTTTAACCGGCAGCCCGATTGGAGGGGCGATAGTCACTCATGAACACGGCGGGTTTTCGGGCTTGAAGATCTTCACGGGTGTAACTTTGCTGGTGGGTGCCGTGTTTACGATTCTCTCGAGGCAAGCCCAGATCGGACTTGTTCTCAAGAAGAAGATATAGAGTGCTGATTTTCTGTCTTCTCTGTATGATATCTTATTCTGCATAAGCTATAAGTTCTCTTTAGCTTAGTTATAGTAAATAGATTGGACAATATAGACTGACGAGTTGAGGGCCTGTCTCCGGATTAGATGGCTAAACCGATTAGTAACAAGTACAGTACCATGTAAAAGACAATTAATAGTATATAACCCGCCCTAGATCTCAAGTGATGGGGGAGGGGCAGAGGGGCTTAAAAGAAGCCACCTCCCTTTCATAAAACACCCACTTTCACCTCCAAGCATTCGAATAATAAATCTCCACACTACCTAGAAACTTAAACGAAGATTTAAAAGCGGTCTTATAACAAGCGGCTACTATGCCGGACCACCCACCGGATAGAAACTAAACCGCTGTCGATACATCACGAGCTGATTAGTAATTTTCCATCTCATCCATTTCATCCATAAGACCCAGACAGAGACAGCGCAGCATTCGTACCAAAGTCCAACCCGAACGCCAACCCCTCCAACACCTCCATAGTATTACTAGCCAAGTACCCAAATTCCCCTCCACTCTCAAGGCCTCCATTTCCCATCTGCAACGGATTCCCATCAAAGAGAGATGGTTCGTATGAATCCGAAGCAGTCAACGAAGGATCTTGCTGAATACACATATTAATCCCCTGATGCAACCACCCACTATTCACACCCTCAGATCCATCCTGCGCACCAGAGCTAAACGGAATAGACCGGTCATCAAGGCCGCTGCTCATGACGTGACCGCTCGTCGTCCGTGGACACTCAAGCCGCCGCAATTGTTCCTCCAGACAATCCAGGTTCCGCAGAAGCGAGCTGGACATCTTCCAGTAGTCAACATACTGTTTATAATTCAACCTCAGGACCTCGAAATTCGAATCCGTCAGCGTCTTGTTCGTTCCAGGGGGGTTGAAAACTCGGCATACGAGCTGGACTGCTGCGGCGAGCCAGATGGTACTCGCTAGGAAGGCATTTACGTGTTGAATGTGGTTTTCAGAGGTGTTGTTCACAATCAAGAGGACTTGCTCGGCTGCATCGGAATACCGGCTCAGAGCCTCCGTATCAGGCGAGAGGGTAAGAAGTGCTGAGAAGATGGGCGCCGATTGCACCGCTTCGTTGGGAGGCGTGTTTTGTCCCGATGCATTTGATAGGCAGTGTTTCCGTCTTCCGCCTCCGAAGACTCCATGATGGTAGATCATGAATTTAGTCAGCTGCATCATGATATGGATGCTATATATCGACGTATGACGGTGAATTTCATCCACTGTCCCATTCCTTGACGCAAAGCTCAGATACTGATCACGGTATTTCATACTCGCTGGAAGCGCCAGTTGAAAGCAGCGCAGAGCATTCTCAATCGTAGCAAGACTCTGGGAAATCTCCTTGCACGTCTTCCTCGAACTTCCAAACATGGTGTTGGCTTTGGACTTCGACCTCTCGGCTGAGGATCTGAAAACTCCTCGAGGACTAGAGAGTAGCTGCGCCTCTCTCATCAACGAGTTCGCAACAATGAACCACGCCTTGGGCGATTGGTTCCCACTACCTTGTAGCGTCCTCCATCGTTCCATTAACGTAGGCGCCAGAAAACAACTCGCTTGGAACTCGCCCCGAAACCAAAACGCATCATCAGCCGGGAGATTCGTCTCGTTCTGTGACCAATCTATGGCGGTAGGACACCGTCGAATGGTACTGGCAAACGTATCCATCTCCCATATTGCCCACCAGACTCGACGCTTCTCTTCATCGAGGCACCACCTATTTGTTTCGGCATCACTAACTGGCACGCTCTGGTCGATGTTTTCGGAATCGATGAGGTGCAGATAGAGCTCATAGGCGACTCGGACGCAGGTCCCTAGCGCCCTCCAGGCTCGTGTATGGACCCCCTTGATCAGTTGCTGGAATGTAGTGATAACAAGTGCTTGTAAGAGGCAAAGCGTTGGAGATTCGTTCTCTTGGAGTACCTCATCAATGAGTTTGACTGCGAGGTCGAAGAAGTACTCAGACGTCGGCATAGACCGGGACACATCCGTCGTATCCTCGGTATCGAATCGCGAAGAGAAAGAGAGCATTGCGGCGAGAAGAGCGTTGAGCTGTTTGGATGACGATATCGCCAAGATCTTCGCTCGAAAATACGGTTGTCGAAATAGCGAGAAGGATGTCATTCTTTCGAAATAGAGATCAATTCTTGAAGCCAGTCAGGTATATCTTTCTGCCTTTTTCCAGAGCACGTACAATCTATATAGAGTATCAGGAGATATATTCAGCGCATAACAAGCCCGTGCAATCAAAATCGGCTCTCCATCAGAAGAGAAATTGTCGGCTCCATTTACGGAACTCTCTCTATCCATTCTTTTCTGTGCATCGGAGGTATTCTCGTGAGATGGGTGCATGATGAATGACAAGCTATGAATACTCATCCCGGATCTGGGCGTGTTTGCCGAGATGCTCGTTGCGGGTGAGAGAGGGGCGTAGTCGAATATGCTTCCGAAGTTCGTGATGGATGGTAATCGATTCGGGAGGTTGAGGAAACCATCATCGTCTGCAGATTTTTCGTTCTCACGATCCCTAGAACAGCTAGACGCTGCTGATCTTGAACCTGTGGAAGTACGGGTATTTTCTTCCCTTGCAGCAGCTGAACTATGTCGTCTGTCTGTTCGAGCTCCTTCAGTCCGTTGTCTTTTGCAGCTTCGCTGTGAGGCTCCTGTTTCTCATCAGCACTTACGGGACTGGTATGCGTGCTAACCCCAGTAGCAATCTACCTATCTTTGGTCCCGGCTTTAGTGGTCCATCACGGTAAGTGCAAGTTTGTTGTGATTTGATACAGATGGAACAGCGGGGTAGTTGTCGATCGCTAAATGGAAACGTTAGAATTTACCTGTATCAGAGTATAGTAGTCGAAATTGCTGGGTTAACTAACCACTTGATCTTGCGCCTGGAAGCACAACACACAACATAGTTAGCTTATATTCTCTCGAGTTTCTGGGGAAGATGCTAACCTGCGACATGATTCGCAGGCAAGAAGAGATTGCCGTTTTCTGTTTTCATTCTCGTCTTGGAGGGAAGTATTCTCTTCCGCGTCCGGATCCATTCTGTTCTCAAGCAGACTGTTCGAAGATAAATAATGTAAGTAATGCGACACAAGGGATAGCTAAATGTTCAAGTATAGCTTTCCGAAGAAAAGCTCAGATTACTTAAGGGTTCAAAATAGAGGGCCATCAGGTCATGGAGAAATAGTAAAAGTTTCTGCAAGCAAAAATGTTCATGGGGCGAATGGAAACATTTATAAAAAAAAGTAGTAGCGACTAGGATTCTCCACGCGGCTGCTGCGGGGTACTTAGTTGGGGTGCTTGGGGTGCTTGGGGTACTTCAGCCTCTCCCCGGCTACCCTACCATAGCCTGTTAGGGTCTCTTCGTTGGTCAGCACAACGCCGAGGTAGATCCCCTGTGCCACCGGACCAACTTCGCACAGATACAGATGATTTGTATTTGCAAGATAGTCCGTCCGAAAAGGAGAAGGGAAACCCAGACAGAGGAACCGCAACATTCTCTTTTTTGGCTTGTAGTCTTCGAGTGTCAGACTTTGCGTCTGCACCCTAAACCCTAAGATTCGTGAGCATAACCTATGGGAAAGAAGAAAACACTAGGGAGGAAACACAAACTGCACACCCCATGAACACAAGATTGAATTTTCCATCTAGTGTTGCTGAGAGTAGTCGGAGCGAAGAGGGGTGTAGGGTGATGCGGCAGAGGTATTTCTAAGGAAGAAAGATGAAAACATATAGATAGAATAATCAGCTCAGATAGAAATGGAATTCTTCTTCCTGCTCTACCTATCGGAATTAGATTTACTAACCCTCCTATATTGATTGTTGCCATTATTACAAATGCCGAAAATGCCAGACATTAAAAAGTGTTGTTCGGTAGGAGATGCCTATGCTAGCATACAGCACCGACTTCAATTATCAGTCGTGATCCTTGGTCCAAATATGGAGAAGCGCGGTTGGTAGATTTGAGTAGTCTGCTCTCCATTGGTTTGCGCAGAAGCCATCGCCGCAACGGCAACAGCAACTCGACAAAGTTATCTCGGATTGGTGGACGTATGGAGCCAAGAATGACTATCCGTGTCCTATGCTTCGGCAGCAAGTTAAGCAGAGATCTGAAGGTATTCTTTTTCACCAAATATTGTATTGTTATGGTCATCATGAAGGTGTTGGAAAATCACTCGAGACTCTTCATGTCTTCCTTCCATGATCACGACATGATAATTAGCTTGAACCAAGATGATTTTGGAAGACAAACTTACACCAACAAGGCAAGAACGGAAGATAAAAGCAGCCGAGAATGAGATAGATGGCTAGCAAACACTACAGAGCGATTGGAAATCCCCTAGAAGCAATTAACAGCTGGTCACCACATGCCTGGAAATATGCCTACCATGAGAACTTGGCGTTGGTTAAGAATTTACAGGCATATCTAACTCAGCTCGCCAGTGTTTCAGTAATGGCCAGAGTTAAAATGTGGAAGGCCACCATTGCTCCTCGCTGACTGGGAGGGGCAATCTCTGCTTTATGGGTGTTGACGGTAGCGAGCATTACCCCACTGGTAGCCCCAGCAATCACACGTCCGGCAAACAAGGTAGAAATGTTATGAGCTGCAACCTGAAGAACGGCTCCAACAAGACCGATGTAGCCTCCAATTTCAGTGGTTCTTTTTCGGCCGAAATGACTAGAGAGCAAAGCAACGACGAGAAGACCAAGTATTACACCTCCGTAGTAACTCGAGCCTATGGAACTGCGAGGAGAGTTAGTATGAGGTACGTTCACTCTGGGAATATTGTGTTGTTACCAAAGAATGTTTGCACTGGGTGAAAAGTATGCGGTGAATCCTCCAGGGCAAAACTGCGCCAAATATTGGACCTGTAACACTTCTCGATCACTGCCTTATTGTAGAACTTATGTCGAAGTTATCACTGCCGCATCGTAACCATACGGCATGCTTCCAGACCCAGCTATTGCTGCACACACCCAATTGTATCTGCGACCCATTTTGAATGTTGATATTGACGCAGGTAGGCAAGGAAGTCTAGTAGAATGAGAAGCAAACAAATTTTTTGTTCTGCACTTCTCGCAATTTTAGAAGTCACAAGGAGGTCACGTCTTAATGTTATGTCACTGGCGGAATTTTGTTAAGTCGGGCCATCTCTTGTTCGGTCGAATGCTGAAAGTCAGGTCACTGCAACCAACGGAACCCATAATTATTATGCCGAATCATAGATTCGAAACTAATTACATAGAAAATTTTCAAGAATGTGATTTGAACAATGCTACCAAGTGACTAGTTTAAGTCCTTATCTCGATCTCGGCCGGTTCAAACATTGCAAGCATTTCTCCATCACCCCAGCCATATACCCCCCTCTCTCATGGACGAACAACCTCACCTCCAAATCCTGAGATAATTTAGTGAACCATATAACCTCCGTCAATCTTCGTGTGAGTAGATCAGCCTCAGTTACTTATATCCTATGATTGGTGTAACTCACTATCAAGCTGGTTCCTGTAATGTAGCTGGAACGGTTACTTGCTAAGAATACCACCCCATCTGCAATTTCTTGGGGATGAGCAAGTCTTCCCATGGGAGTCTTGTCAATGTTTGCTTGAAGCTACTATTATCAACATAATTTTAGCAACCTCAAAAGTAATTTCACTTACTAATCCTCTTATTTCCGGGGTCACTAGAGGTGTGTCCACAAAACTACATGATCAGTTGGTGGGATTCAACACTTCAAATTCGAGACGTTTCTCACCCAGGACAGACTGTGTTGATTCTAACTCCCTTCTTTGCAAAATCCAAGGCATCGTTCTTGGTCATGCCCACTATACCTGCAAATTTTTAGCATAAGTGTCTAAAACCCGTTGTAGTCAACAAACCATGCTTTGACATTGTGTAGATCACGTCTCCGGAGACAGCCAAATGAGAGAGAACAGACCCAATATTTACAATCGAGCCCCGAGTCTTGCCACGGCCTAAACTATTCGTGAAGAGCACGTCAGTAAATGTGTAAATTGGAGTTCACTCACACTTACGGCGAACCTGGTTCCTCCTCTAACGGCGCTTGAGTAATCATCTGCCTCAAAGCAGCCCTCTCACAAAGCCACGTCCCCTTCAGGTTGATGCTAATAATCTTATCGAAAGTGGTAGAACTCAACTCAGTACTTGGAAGTAATGGCGACCCGACCGCTGCATTGTTGACGGCGTAGTCAATCCGTCCGAACTCCTCCACAACTTTCTTGAATGTAGCTTCCACCTCAGCTTCATCACTGATATTCATGGCCAATTCAAGAAATTTGACTTTTGGGAACTGTTCCTGTAGTACTCTGGCAGTTTCTTGGAGTGCTGTGCTGGAGAGATCTAGCCCGGCGATTCTGGCCACTCCATCCCGAGCGAGCTGGAGAACGCAAGCCCGGCCAATGGCCCCCCCAGCTCCTGTGACGAGAGCAACACTATGATAATTTCAGCATTATTCATCCTAATTGTTTGATGGGTATCTACCCGGTAAGGTCAAGACCCATCTTGAGGTTCAAACTTGTTTCTGTTTATATTGTAAGATTTATATTCGATCTTATTTCCAAGCATGGGAACTCTGTGTCCTTTAAATAGTCTAAAAGCAACCATGTTAGACTAGCTCGGACTAATTATTTGTGATCCAAAAGTGATCGTCATTCCCGGTGATCCCACGAGGTTTTGAACAAGATCTCACTTCATACGTCTGAGTGGTATTTACTCATTATAGTGATATCCCGATAGTGAACCCTCCATCAACAGCAATATTCTGCCCAGTAACCCATTGTGCCTCATCGCTTAGGAGGAACAACACCACATTCGCAATATCTTGCGGCTCTCCTAACCTCGGCCAGGGAGTTCCCTTTTGCATCTCCCCAATAATCTTTGGATCTCTGAAATTTGTGCTGGCCATCGCTGTCCTCACCACCCCTGGGCAAACAGCATTGACATTAATCCGATCCTTTGCATGATCTAAAGCTACATTCCGCGTCAACATCGAAACGGCAGCCTTACTAGCGGCATACGTTGCCTCTCTTCTGATAGCTACGATACCAGCAGAGGAAGAAATATTAACAATTCGTCCTCGGCTTCCAGATATGGGATCAACTGGCTGCTTCAGGAATTGCTTGATGGCTTGCCGCATCGATGTTGCACAACCCTTTCCATTTATCCCCATCATAGAATCCCACATCTCGTCCGTTTCTTCAACGAAGTCTCGGAGAGGCAACCAGAGACCTGCGTTATTCACTAGGATGTCTAATTTCTGGAATTTCTGATTCCAAGTTATTCACCTGTTCCCTAAAAAAATGGGGGAAGTTGACTTACAGCGACGGCAAAATCAATCAAGTTCCAGACCTCATCTGTTTTTGCCATGTCGCATTTTTGAAAGACCGAAACACCTCCGTTGTTGGTGATGACTTCGTGAGTAGGGATATGTTTGTCCTCCTCAAAACCCTGTTGAGATGCCTCGGGCTTCAAATCCGAGCACACGACGTGAGCACCTTCACGAGCAAGTGCGAGAGCTATTGCTCTTCCCATGCCAGATGACGATCCAGTGACTATTGCAACCCTTCCATGGAGCCGACCACTTCCATCACTTTTATATGTTGAAGTTGAACTCATTTTGTCATGGGAAAGGTAAAAATACACTGTGTGTAGCTTCCAGGTTTCCTTCGTATCAGAAACTTTTATACGGCTTTTATTAACGGGAGATTCTTTCCAGTGAAACCCACTTTACTCAGTAGTTGATTGATAACATTGTTACAAATCTATCTGTGGTGATCGCAAACTGAAGCGTCGCGGTCCATTATCCGGATCAACTTCGCACAGTTTATGTACAGTATAATAATACCCCGCAACCGCCTACCCTACAGCGGATGGATATAGATACCACCCGAGCAAGAGAAGCCAACTGTGAATTTGTAGTGGTAGTAGCGGTAGTGAATTGTCAACAGAATAAGCCTATCTATTCCATTTTGAATTATTACCAATAATTCACATCATGCCTTCCACCGAAGCCATCCAGCTGATAATCATTCCTCACCGGCCAACTCCCACAGATGCAGAAATTGACGGGGATTTAGTGGAATCTCTTACTCTACTCTTCAAGTATTTTCTCCTTCCCAAACACCTCTCTCTGGCTTCTAACTAACCTTTTCTTTCTTTCTTTCTTTCTCTCCAGAGCAGAACGTCTAAAAGCAGTCTGGCGAGGACGAAAGTTCGAAGACCGATATACGCTTGTCTACCTCCTTCTCTGGGAGAATCTCGAAGCGAGCCATGCTTTCTTCACCAGTGCAGCCTACGCAAAATTCAACACCAAGATCCAGCCCGGCTTAAACGGCAGAAAAATTAAATGGAATCAGCACACCCTGGTAGGCTCCTCGAGTATTTTCAACGACAAGGCACGCTTGAAGAGCATTCTTTCCTCTCCAGCCATGGAGGTCGCGTTGACGAAAGTCGTGGAAGGAGGAACTGCTGGATATTACGAACAGTTTGAGAAAGTTGTTGCGCCGATTTTGAAGGAGGAGCCTGGTTGTGATGGATTCTTTATTAGTCCTCAGATTGAGAACCCGCAGGATCAGATATTATTGATCAATTGGAAATCTGTTGATGTAAGCTCTCTACCTTTTTTTTAAAAAAAAGAAAGCAATAGCTACTGATGGATATAGGCTCACCATGAAGAATTTGAGAAGAGACCAGGGTTTAAGGCTTGCATTGATGCACTTTTTGATTACTATGCTGAGTTTGTGGTTCCGTGGCACATTGTTGGGCTGAAGTTGATCTGGGGTTCGGTTTGAGAATTTATCACTAGTTAAATTATTGAGAATCACTAGTCAAATGAACAAAGCTTGAGACGTGAATTACTATATTTTGCCACCCTTCCACCTCTTGTGATTTTCCGTTCAGGGCCTGAAGTTCTCGCTAAGATCGGAAGCGACTGTCAAGAGTTGACATGTGCAAACCGAGTCAAGTCCGGAGAGGGTTAGCTAACCATACAGATGCTTCTAGAGAACATGCATATTAGCGGCCTGCAAGGTTAGATGCTGGTGATGCAGGACACACCGCTTCAGTACATCGCCTGCATCGAATTTTGCCATATTTGACGCACCTCGCTCCCACTTCGCACCATCTCTACAAGCGAAGCGACGACCCCTGGTAACCCCTATATCAGAACGTGATATGAAGAAGACTACTCTACCATCACGAAGCCAGCAAGCGCTTGCTGAATTTAGGTTATGTGGATTAACTGACATGTTTGAATGATTCATTTGTGCAAGAGAACTGCTACTCTGTAAACTACCTGAAGACCGAGGATTGCCCTAGAGAGTGAACAACCCTCAGGAAGCTTGATACACAAGACACAGGTTGACAAAATTTGAAAACCCTTGGCCGAGTTCCAGATGAAATCAAATCAAAAAGAGAAATTCTTCTTGGGATCAATAGAAGAAGTGAAATCCGCCTCCCTAGTCGCCATATTAACTGGAAAAGACACATGTTCATGCACCCACTTCCAAACACCATTCTTCTTCACCAAATTCGCCGAGATGCGATACGTCATCTCAAAAGGTTTGCCATCTGCTGACTTCCCTCTTAGACGCTGAATCATGGTTGAGTATCCTGACGTTGGAGATGTTGCAGTGACTTCGAGATCTTTGAAGTCGACTTGTGCGTCGGCGAAGTAGGGGAAGGTTTTCTCGAGATGCTCTTCGAATGTTTTTGGGCCGCGGGGAGTCATGCCGAAGAGATCGACTGGTAATTTTTATCATTCTTAGGATGGTTGTGTGGTTTTGTGGTGAGAGAAGTATGGCACTTACATGTGATGACTTGTGGCATGTCGTAGAACTTCTTGGCAGCCTCGGTGTCGTTCAGGAATTCGTTGTTGAGACAAGCTGCCCAACTCTTGTAGAATTCAAGCATTTCCTCCTCTTCTTTGAGAAGGTTGGGCTGGTGAAGCTGTGGAATTTTTTTATTAGGTTGTGTTATTGGCGAAAGTTGTGGTCGGTACTCACATCACTGGGTGCCATGCTCAGGTTTTTCCACAGATCCTGAACTGTCGTCAAAGTTTTCTGGCCGATTTAGCTGCTACTCTTCATCAAATATATGTAGAGTATACCTCATTAAAGTAAGCCATTTCTTTCTGAATAGTATCTGTTTCGTTTTATGTGCTTGTGTTGAGAATTCTTCAAAGGTGATTGCTGTCGCTGTTGTCTGGATGCTTGAGGAAGAACTAGTTATCAGTCAATTTTTTTATATCCAAGGGCTTTTCCTGTTACCCTTGCACCTTATGAATAAATTTCAGAGTTCCTCTTTCACAAGTCTCACTTCCCTGCAACGGCACAATGGGATATCTCTGGATCGTAGTACCAGCCGAAGTTTCTACATATTGGTCCGCTGTTGCTCCGCATAGTAATGACTTGACGATCTGTATTGACAAAACATCATTTAGAACACTGCTCCGAATAGCCATTGTAAATTTCGGAACAACTCCCAGCTTGATCTCATGCTGGGACACAATATGGCAGCCTCCTTCGTTCCGAATACAGACCGATATTCATCAAGTGCCGCCTCGTTTCCTCAGCCTTCCACAACCCTAAGGCGAATACTTCTGGCACAATTCTATTTATCGTGACCAAAATCTCTCAGTATTACCAGAGGCACTTTGAATATTCTCGAACACTTCCAGACACAGACTTCTTAGAACAGTATGGAGAAGACAACATTGATTCTTTCTTTTGCCAGTGCACTCATTGTGTGGGGCGTTTACAGCCTTCTTCAAGTCGGAAGGTAATCATATCTCTCGAAAGTCCCATAGCATGCTAACTTCTTTTAGTCGTGACCCTCGGATGCCTAAAGGCCCTCCAACTATACCAGTACTGGGAAACCTACTTCAGGTTCCTCTGACAGGCGTCCACAAGCAGTAAATACAATATTTGCAATAAGAACTTTAGGTGCAACCACTAATAATTAACTCAGGTTTCGAACATGGGCGGACGAATATGGAGGGGTCTACTCTTTGAAATTCGGGCCGAAGAATGTGATCGTCTTGTGTGACAGAAAGGCGGTCCACGAATTAGTAGACAAGAAAGGAATTTTGTATTCTGATCGACCACATACCTATGTTGGGGATTTGATGACCCAGGGTGATCATATGGTGGTATCCTCCTTGGATCCCGTTACGAGAGAAAAGCGGAAGGTGCTAACTCACAACTTTTCTGTAAGTCCAGGCTGCTTTATTTGACAAACCTTTCTTTAGCTGACATTGTTATGAAGCCCAAAATGATAGAGGACAGAGCGGCACACATTCAAGAAGCAGAGTGAGTCTCCAGTCACCATTTTGCATCCATTATGTTTGTGGACTGACTTGATTGGCTCTGCAGAATCACAATCTTGATGCACGATTTCCTCGAGACTCCTGACAAGTTTTACACCCACGTTCGACGAGTAACTGCCTCAATCGCAAATATCTTGATATTCGGCCAACGAGGTGCAACTTATGATTCATTTTGGGGATCTGTATGTCATGAATCCACTCAAATGTATTGCAGCAGCTGACTTTGATAAGTGTGTATATCAAGCGCTCGATCGTGTAAGTTTTCTTGAACCTCATGAAGGAACCCTCTAAAGTCACGAGTGAGTCTAATGTTTACCAGTTCGGAGAGGCGTTAGATCCAGGAGCTAACCCCCCGGTCGACGAATTTGGATTCATCAGATTTATACCAACGAGATGGGCTGAGTGGAAAAGACGAGCCGTATCAGCCGGTAAAGCCATGGACAAGATATGGAGTTCTGCCTTGGAGCGTGTTGAGAAAAGACGTTTGCTAGGCGATACCAGGCACTGCATTGCAGATCGACTTATCGACGAATACGAGGAGAAGGGATATCCTTTCACTCGCCACGCATTTTTCATGCTTTTAGGAGAGATGTGCGAAGGAGGTGCGGAGACAACGTCCTCGTCTATGTTGTCCATAATTCTGGCAATCACGAAGTACCCTGACGTTCAACGGAAGGCGAGACTGCAGCTCGATGCCGTGTGTGGAACTGAAAGGTGAGTTATTATCGAGAATCTCCGTCTGTCATGAAACTAACAACAGACCTAAGATCTCCAACTTGGTCCGATTTCAACGAGATCCCGTATGTCAACGCCATCGTCAAGGAAGGCATGCGTTGGCGACCAGTGTTAGCCTATCCTCTGAGAACAATTGATCTCATTGACTAATCCAAGTATACAGAATCTCAAGTGGGCTTCCACACAAAGTCAAAGAAGATGATTTCTATGAGGGGATGCTCATCCCCAAAGATTCAACAATCTTCATCCCAATCTGGGCTCTCAACAACTCCGAATCACAAGGCTTTTCCGACCCAGAAACCTACAATCCAGACCGCTATCTCAACCACCCCAAATTAGCAAATGACTACGCCGGCTCGCCAGACTACAACGCCCGAGATAAGTTTTTTTCTCTCCCTTTTCGGGAACCTATCTAATGCTAACCTTCTTGCACATCACTACGGCTATGGTACAGGACGTCGTATGTGCCCCGGTATCCACCTCGCAGAGCGCAACCAATGGCGAATCGTAGCAAAACTTCTCTGGGCATTTGAGTTCTCTGAACTTACAGATCCAAAAACAGGGAAGACTATCCCATTGGATACGGAAGCATATGGCATTGGGCTTCTACATTCACCATTACCGTTCAATATTAGCATTAAGCCGAGAAGTGCAAAGCATGTTGAGGTAATTAGGAGGGAGGGAAAGGCGGCGCTGGAGAGCTTGAAGCAGTGGGAGTGAGCTTGCCACTTGGAGAAAGACCTCTTTCAACTCTTACGGTTTTTGCTTTACATTAGCTTGCACGAGAGATATATAGATGGTTGTGACTACCATTCTCCTTCATGTCCTGACCAAATTCTTACTCTTTCTTCTTGTCTTATAACTACAGTCCCTGCTCCCATCAGCTAAGTCAGGTCATGGTAGTAGCAGAACACACGTGCAGGCGCGCAGCAAGTTGAATAATTGCTACTTGGCATATTCAAGATTATGACTAGTATATTGACTGCGGAGCTCTAGCTGCAAATCTTATAGTCTCCCATCCTGTTGGTGGTGTTGTAAAAAGTAGGAGGGAATTTAAGCAATGCGGCAGCCTAGTTTCAGGGGACAACCGCTAATTTATGATACAGTATAAGCTCCGTAAGCCCGTAGCTAGGCGATGAGCTAGAATATGATGGGGCAGCTGCCGCGATTCCACCACCATCTACTGTTTGTATATTGTCGATCCCATCTGTATATTTCTACTTGTAAAGTTGCAAGTACTACCTATGTGCTTTAAAACGAAATGTTCACGACAATATTTCACTCCATTGTACAGGCATTAGCTTACTAAGACCTTCATGGTCTCTTATGTCTCCGACTTCACCCACAATCAACGAATATGCCTTCTTTAGAAATGGTTCCTAGAGAAGAGTGAAAACTGATGGATGTTGGTGTACACTCCCTCTTTTTTCTAACAATATCTGACTACCAACCAGGATTTCCGATCCAGAAACCCACAGTGAAGAACATCTCTCTATCCCTCTCATCTCCCCACGACAACCCCGCACAATACGCAATACCCTAGCTAGTCTTACATACTACCTTCTAGCCAATCCAACCCAGGTCAGGTTACCGCTGCCTAAAAATTGAACCGGAATAATATCACACACATCGTTTGGCTTAGAAGCTTTCAAAATGGAAATCTGTTAGATCAAGAATACGTGAGAAATCAGCCAGTTATGTATGTCTATTGATTCAGAGCTAGCTACATGTGGTGTTTATGATATAAGTGACTGTGAGAGTACAGAATCGTACCAACAATAGCAAAAACGAAGTTTTTTGACCGTACGCAAGTAATACAAAGGTTATAACACACGTGAAGACTCAACAGTATAAATTGACGATATCGTGCTTCCTCATTCCTCCTCAGCTCTGCATTTTAGAGTAATATCGTCATATGCTAGAAGTGTCTCTTCTAGGCCCAGCTTATTTAGCATCACCCACGCCCATTTTCAACGTCCCTGTTGGAGTTGATTGGGTTGTGATGGTATTTGTTCAGAGCCAACTCCCCTTCGAGTGGGAGCGTATAGGAGAGACCCCATACGGTACAAATCGTACATCCAATCGTCACAAGCGAACCAAGAGTGACAATGGCCTCCGAAGGATTAGAGGAATGTAGCGTAACGATCAATGGCGCACCAGCACCGAGGTTCGCCCCCATAAAGGTAATAGGGAAAACGAGGAATAGTCCAAACAACTGGTAGGCATTTGTGGATCTTGCCCTCAAATGGGCAGCCACTACACTGAAGAGCATGACTTGCGTCATTTCCAAGAGCCCGATGCAAATCGGGTATGAGAATATTCGGAAAACGTGGGGTCCCCAATACTCGTATGCACCTCCGTTAATGGCAATGATTTCGAAGGTACAAGAGCTAAGAAATTCAATTACTGCATACGTGTAGAACTGTCGTCTCGTCAAGCCCTTGTGGATATCCCGGGTGAGGAACAGGGCTACGGAACCGTAGAGCGTCACGTAACCGCTGTAGACCCAGATGGGTTGTGGGATGTCGAAAGAGGTGAAGGAACGCCACATCCCGGGCCTATAGAAGTATAGCATGGTTGCCTCGTCATAAAGGGGTTCGAAGAGACCGCCGTAGGCAGATGCGAAGATTATCAAAGTGTAAAATATGGTCTTTTCTTTCCGTCCAAGGAGACCGCTGTAGATGAGGAGACCGAGCCAGATAGAGTAACTGCCAGAAACGAGGATAGCCTGCATGGTCTTTGAGACTGGGCGGTCGACTGGAGGGGATAAATGGTCCACTAATGTTTCGTTAGTCTAAAGAAATTGTAGTTGTTGGGTTGTGGACGTACTCTTGTTGGTGCAATTGAGGAAGATGCTGAAAAGTGAAAGAATATTGTAGGGTGGTTAAGGTATGAAAGATAACTAGGCAGAGGAGGATCAAACTTATAAATTACATTAAGGAGGCAGGATTTCGATAACTCTTCACGGCATGTATTTTACAATCTATCCTTAATTAGATGCCGATTGGGTCGGAGTATTTCTGGTAGCCGAATACAACCAAGTCACGGGCAATCGTGTGTTGAATTCTAATAAAGAGAATTAATTAGTCCGTCCGAATGCTCCGTACGGACCATCCATTGTGATTCCTCTCTGCGATTCATGGGGAACTGACCTTGCCGCTTTCTTTTGTTCCAGACATTCCTGGGGTTCTCCAAATCTGACCTTATTTTACAGTCACTGACCACAAATATTTGTCTTTTGCCGGTCTTACACCAAAACTCACCTTTATATATTTGTATAACCTAAGATATATAACCAGGAAAATTAAAATTGAAATCATACCTAAGTTATAGAATTTAATATAGATATTAACTATTTTGATC
>JAJONI010000473.1:0-23464 GCA_022190145.1 Pezicula rhizophila
AAGGTATGCTCTATAGCTATGACTTAGGTAGTACCAGTTCTTCGTTAATGAATTGATAATTAGCGTAATTGTATGAAACAAAACTTAAGCAGAACCAACCAATCGCTTAAGCTAAATGAGACTATCTATCAAAGGGAGCATGCTTATATCTTTATTATAAAGCCCCTTACTTACCTGATTGGAATTACTAATTAGAACAGCTTTGTACCTCTGTAAGTCGCATCGCTTAGCGTAGTTCATTCGGATCACTGGTTCATTTGACTAGTTAGCTGAATGTTTTCAGCGAACTAATAGCGCCGCCCAATTCTGTTAATAGGATACTATAGTGCCATTCCCTGTCCATATCCCCCTTAAAGGTTCGAGTCTTCGATTTTGTTTAGATAATTCTAAGTTGAGTGGTTCATGGGTAATGCAATTAGCTATTCTCTTATATCTGTTATAGGCATCGAAGAGTAGGATGGCGAAAAACTACGTTTTGGTGTAGTTTGGCAGTGGCCTTTGGCTTTATTTGTGGCATTGCTGCTGGGAAATCTTCGAGGAATGTTCGAGGTTCGTGTATCTTGTGTAGGAGGACGAGGAGGGTTGTTAGGAACGGTTAAAAAGGGTTACAAATGCGGTTCTGTTGTATTATACGTTAGTAATGATGATGAATTCTGGTAAATCAGTTGGTTCCTTTTAACCTAATGTGATGTTGCGTCGAGCATGCACTGTACAATCTTGTGGTTGGATGTTAAGCCTAACAATGTTGATGGATGAGTTGAAATGAAGGCATATAATGCGACCATAAATTGCTGTATACTAGATATTGAGAAACACGAGCAGTGGCGAGTATTCGCTGTTTTGGGTTTGCTCTCTGAGGATTACACGTCATTATTAGTTGTGGCTATGGTAGGAGGCGATGCAAGAGAGCTGTATGCTCACTGGTGCGTGTCTGTAAGACTGCATAACACGTTAGCATCCAAAGAAAGTTGAAAATATGTGTCTTGTGGCAAGCCTGTCCATGCAGCTGTAAAGTAAAGGTCAGCTTAAAGGATTGCATAACGCAATATCGGAGTCCCCGTTATGGACGAGTTTGTCTGCAGTGCCTTATTCCTGAATAATGGTACTGTACCTGTCCACAGAAATATAGCTGAAGGATTGCACAACACAATATTAGCGGCGTTCTAATATAGGCGTTCTAATCTAGATGAAAGTTCAAAATTTGCACTGCGTAGTAGCTTACGACTCAAGGTAGCCTTCTATTCGAGGGCGGTCTAATGCAGATGAAAGATTAAAGGCTGAACCATGCAGTATCCATTCGGGGGCGTTTTAATGCAGATGAAAGTGTAAAGGTTAAACTGTGCAGTAGTTTACGATTGAAGGTAAGTGCCTATCCGGGAGAAGTCGGATTTCACCAAGTTTTCGGAGTCGGAGGGAAAGGGGCGTTGGATTTACCCAATAAGTCCCCTACGGACTAATGAAATTACCATACCCTGTTCAAAGATATCAGCATCAGTACCGCTTTAAATTCGTTTGGCGCCCAGTGGAGTCGATACTTACCGTGCTTAGGGAGTCGCAACAACCTCCCAAACTCCCGGTTCGGGCTACCTAAGAATAACTGCTCCTCATTTCTTGTACTTCCCTAGAGCCCAGAAGTATTGTGCGGCATTCTCATACCAACCTGCAGAGAACACTGAAATCCATCCTGCAGCAAAGGCTTGGATCAGTTCTACCTAATAATACTATTAGTCTTTGCTTGGTTTCTTGTACTTCCCCAGAGCCCAGAGAATTGAGTGGAATTTTGATACGGAAGGGCTGAGAAAACTGGCGACGATGCTGTGGAAGAGACTTGGATTGGATCTACCTAATAATATGGTCAGTCTTGGATGGATCTCTTGTGTCTCCCCCAGAATCTAGATACTCGGGCGCCGACAACTCTCGTGCAGAATATGGAGAAAGAAGCAGTGGTGCCAATGATTCTGAAGCCAAAGGTCATCGCACTCTAGGCGAAAATGGGCCTTTGAAACCCTCTCTTCACGATACTGAGATTCTTGAGAGGCTTGGGAGAGGGTCAAGTTCATATTGATGACGACACCCTAACCACGCCCGTAGATATCTGGGCAAAGGTCTGAGGGGACCCAATATAGTTCTTGTGTTTTCTGTATGGTTCTCGTTACGGCGGAGGTAAGTGTTTGAGGTTCCCACGAGACCATTTGGTTATTCTCCGGAGTAACGACACCGTAGGTAGATAAGGTAAATTAGTTTCCGATACCAGACAGGATCCCCGAAATCCTGTCATTTTTTGCGCGGCTTAAAACAATGCCCCGTATATATTGCTAGGCAGAAATTTGAAGCTCGGGCACTACTTGAGCGCCTAACTTGCGAAGATAGAGCGAAACACAGTTTTTTGTTCAGGACAAGAGAAACGAAACAAAATTTTGTACTGCAAGCCTAGTCGTTTGAGATTGAGATTATTTCCAAGAGGAATTTATCTTCGCGATGCGAAAAAAAAAATAGTTTGTAGCACTACTATTGTGATACCCCTAATCATTTGTTTTGTTTGTTGAGGCGACGTCAACAGTCAAACGCCGACAACGTTTCGGCCTAGGGGCTTTAGGGGTTCTAGGGGTTCCAAGGACAACATGCAGTACCTGATGCAAGATAGAGTTCTGGGCACGATTCACTTCTTGCCGGCACTTGCTCTTGGGTATAGTAATCTTACTTTCGCGTAGCCCGAACGAGACAGCCGCAGGCCTTGCGCCAACCCAGCGTTCGTCCAAAGAAAAAAAGATCTTTCGAATGACGACGAATCCAGGAAGAACTTGCAGGCCATACTGTAGACGGAAGATTGTAAAAAAAAAAAAAGTTCGCGTATCTTCCAGAAGCTCTCATGATTTTTCTTTTTTTAGTCGCGAGATTCAAGTTTTCTTTCGATGCTTTTTTTTCCATGCGCGGGCCTTTCATTAAATGATATCGGGCCTTCGTGGGTACTTGGGCATCGAGTCGAATGACAGTATAGGAAGATAGTAAATAATAATGACAGGCTATTTCGATATTTCTCGGGTGACGGGATGACTGGGTGACATGCTGTTTTGCCCCCCACGTCAAACGAGAGTTCTCGAGTTTGTCACTCAAGACTCCAAAATAGCAATTCTCGAGATGCGAAAGTCCTCCTGGCTTGGCTGAAGACAGGACAAGAATGACAAGAGGCATCTTGACCTCTTTTGAAGGGCGCTCTGCCACTCCCTTCCTCCTTGCCCCGAGCGGGTTTCAGTAATCATAGATAGGCCGGTAGAGCATATCCACAGCGGTATCCACAACTGCTGGGCACTATTTCACAGCCGGTCGATCTCCCTTGGGACCCTGACTGCACGGATCACGAAATCTCTCCGTTCAGTAATGATCGGAAGAATACGGGTTGGGTGGGTGTGGTGCTGAAGGCAATAAATCTCGAATTCGATAGGCACAGATTATTACGATCGTCTAGGATGTAGAGAGAGGACCTCCGCCGGGGTGGATAGGTCTTAGGAGTGGCAATCAACGGTTGCAATTGTGGATTATTATTATTATTATTGTTGTTGTTGTTGTTGATGTTGTTATTGTTAGGCTGACAGAAGCATACATACAATAATGTAATCAACCTTACAAGGGGCGCTTCGGTTGAATGGCGGCGGTTGTGTTCTACAGTGACGACTCTGTAGGCCTTTTCACACTTAAGGTTTGGTGGCCAAGAGGGCAGAAAACAGAGGTGCCGTTTGGAAGTATCCTCCTGGAGAGCGCCCGATTCGCTGAAAGGGACCGGCCCGTTGAGAAAAGTTTCACGACAGCAACACTGAGCATATCAGGACACTAGTCAGTTCAAGTCTTCGCTTAACACCGCAGTCTTCGCTTCCTGTCAGGGGTTGCCCTCCTATCTCTTCACTACTGCTACCGGAGTACTGTCCAGCGTCTACCTACCGCCCTTCTGTACACGAGTACAGTAGCAATATCCCCCCGACTGTGTTGACCCATAAATGCATTGATGATGCCAATGTGTCTCGAGCCTCACCAACACCTATCCACCAAAATGCTATCGCAGGTTGCATCTCTTATTCGTCCACGCGCCGCTGTTCATCGCCAAAATGTGGATATAAAGTCCGCCCAGCCTCACGCCCAGCCTTGTTCAACCGTCATCCAAGTCTTGCGAGGCATTACAATGCGGGTCCTCCCCTATTTTCAGAACTCTTCCAAACGTGCCTAGGGTGGATCGGCGACCTTTGGGTATCTGCTGGAAAGGATTTACAACCACTCTATACCAATCTATGCTACTAGCAAGGTCTCGGGAGCGGCGTGTATGTCTTTCGTCCTAACTCTGGCCCATTCGCCTCGTGCTCCTGCTGTTTCCTTGCTGTCGCGCCCCAACTTGGCTGTATTATGTCGTATTTAATATGTTTTAGTTCTGGTCAACCAGCGTTGGCACTTGGCCATATGCGGCTCTTGGTCCAAGTTGAGATCCACAGTTACCTACAAATTGTCAGGAGCTTGCTGTATCAGTGAGTATACATCTAGAAAGGTCTTTCCGGGTCCCTACGTTTTTATTTCTGTATCCCGTTTGAGATTTCCAAGATGGCGAGCCACCAGGAATTACCCTCTGAGAGCATCGAAGACCTCATCCAGCACAAGAAGACCTACCTCAATGACAACAGAAGAGACTCGCACATTAGAGGTAGTATCGAAGCTACACTCGAGTATTTTTCCAGGCGCGGATCAAAAATTTCCTTCAATACCAACTCACCCAACACCTCACCTCGCGCATCACAACAAAACCAGAATCAAGGACAGACTGCTGGCTCAGCTTACCCACCCCAAAACAACTTCGCCATGATCTATCCCCAGATGCCGAGACCTATACAACATCTTCGATCCGGCTCCAATGTCTCCAACAGCAGTTATCCTCCCATAACTCGCCCCATACTTCAGCAAAACCAATACTCAATGTACAGTCTAGACTCCAGTGTAGAGGATCTAGAAAAGTCAGCCAAGGGAAGAGATGGCTTCACAGGTTTCCCAAACGACCCACACGGGTCGGATCCTCATGGTCCTAATCCGCACGGTCACGCTCACGATCCTCACCATATCGACGACAAAGACGTGGACTGGAGGGAACGGTTGAAGCATTTTACGTTTGCATGGTATGCCTCGACTATGTCCACGGGTGGAGTTGCTCTTACTCTGTCAATTGTACCTAACCGATTCGAGGGTCTCACTGGACTTGGTATAACTATGTTTGTCTTTAACCTAATACTCTTCACCTGCATTACCTGCACCATGACCCTTCGCTTCATGATGCATCCTTCAACTTTCAAAGCCGCTTTTACCAATCCTCACGAAGGTTTCTTCTTTGCCACGTTCTGGCTTTCCTTTGCTACTATCATCACCAATACAGTCGCATACGGTGTCCCAAGGTCGGGACCCTGGTTAGTAGACGCACTTCGCGTCGCTTTCTGGATCTACACCATTATCGTGACATTCATCGCCATTTTCTATTACCACGTTCTATTCACCGTCAAAAAGCTCGTCATAACCAACGTCCTTCCAGGATGGGTCTTACCAATCTTCCCTGCCATGTTGGTGGGCACACTCGCCTCGGCAATCGCCAAATTCCAAAAACCTGAGCACGCACTACCGATGCTAGTATGTGGCCTGACTTACCAGGGTCTCGGCTTCATCATCTCGTTAGCCATGTACGGAATCTACTTCGGTCGACTCATGACATCGGGTCTGCCCGTTGATGCTTCAAGACCCGCTATGTTTATTGCCGTTGGCCCACCATCTTTCACGGCGCTCGCTTTCATCGGCATGGCGCAAGATGTGCAAGCCACCAAGATTTTCGCCGGGTACACAACGTTACAAGGCGTCACTGATCAGACGATTATTCCTGACGTCCTATCACTTCTCGCTATCCTTTCAGCTGTTTTCCTTTGGATGCTCGCTTTCTGGTTCTTCGGTATTGCAGTTGTCGCTACCTTCGAGGCTATCAACCGCAACGACTTCCATCTCAACTGGTACGCATATATTTTCCCCAATGTGGGATTCACCATTGCAACTATCAGAATCGGAGAGCGTCTTACTAGTCCCGCCATCCTCAATGTCGGCACCGGCATGGCAGCTGTCCTCTTCTTCCTCTGGTTTGTCATCGTCTTCTGCCACATCAAAGCCATCATCAACCACAAGATCCTATGGCCAGGCAAGGACGAAGATGCCGCTCATTAAGTTTGCTCATCCATAAAACTTTTTTTTGGTTGGTTGGCATACACATTTTGGAAAGGAAGGAGGAAGATAAAGGAAACACTGGATTAATTGGCAGCATTGGGGTTCTGGGATAGAATGGGGGAAGGGGAATCCAAAATTCTTATTCGAAATATCGAAACACACGTTGTTACCAGTCAACGACACACCGCGGCTTCTTTTCTGTCTTTCTGTCGTTACCGATTGAGTTCTTAGTAAACTCCAAACTATACCCACCAGCATTGCGCCGGCCGCGTGCGGCAGCAAGAGCCGGAATTTGTCGTTTTCAACAACTCAAGCGCAGGAGTTTGGGTAGACTTGGGATTTTGAATTGTCTTTTGCTTTTTGTTTTTTTTGTCTCGGAATTGAATGATGGGATGTGATATCCTCTCATTTGTAAAAGTACGTACGGAGTGCAGCAGGGAGTCGAAGTAGTTTTGAGTAGAGGTGGTGGATTAGGAGATCGAGGGGACGTCGAAGTAGAGTAGTGGTTGGATAGAAAGTTAGATTCTTATATATATATTATAGATACTATAGAATATATACACAGGGACCCTCACCATCTTATTGTTTCCGTCTATAGTGCTCGCTTTGAACCGAACCAACGAACTTTAGCGAGCTGCCAAACTATAAATCTCCATCTCGCTTGGACATTTGGATCTAAAAACACAGGAAATCTTTAAGTTTATGGATTGGAAAAGAAAAATTTGGTGTTATTTGGTTGCAAGTAATATGACATAATTGATGGGTTCTTTGTTACTTGCAGGTTGTTACAGCTTTTTGATCCGCTTTTACTGAACACGACTGAGCGTGATCTGAGAGTTGTTCGTCAAGCTAGTTTCGAACCTGAGTTTCCGAGTCAGATTCCTTGTAGCGATGTTTTGTGTTTAATTATAAACACATATCTTGTTCCTTTTATTTATGCTTCTAGATGTCTTCTTGTATTTCCCACAGAAGGTAACAATGTCGTTATACTTCACGTGCTGTATAGGTGAAAACTGAGGTGGAAGTGGAGTGCTCTACAGTAGAGTTCACGTGATGCAATATCAGTAGAGTATTGGCACGTGATACGCATTGGACCCATTTCTCTCCAACACATCAGGACCTTCCACAACATCGATTTGAGAACAATTCAATGGCGACGAGTGTTTCTCAATTCCATAGTTTTATACCTTTATTTATCTAATGACACACAATTGATGCGTTCGACATTTTCTCCGTCACCATGTTACAAACCTCTTCATTGCGAGAGACTGATCTATCAGTCTGCCTTCATTCGTCGATGTTAGGTGGCCAAGTCACACTACATGATCATCCTTGCCGTAGTTCTCATTTGTTTTTGCCCTGCAATTATGACAGGTCACAGATGTGAGCCCAATGGTTGGCAAGGCTCTGCGAAAGGCAGACACCAACCTCGAAAAGTGAGGCTGTGTTAGAAAGAGTATCTCATAACAATCACCACCGTTTCCTCCCTTGAAGGTCATTAAATCCCCGATATTCTGCAGGCTATAGTTGGCGTAGCTTTCCCATATCTTCTGCAGTCTAGGGGCTCATACCACACGAAAATCCAGGCCTGAGTTGGGGCATAGCCTTGTCTTCGCTGCGGATCAAGAACAAAGTCTCCCGATCAACTCTGTAGTGGCAAAGAGGCTCGAATATCAATAAAGAGGGCAATACTTGGCAATATGGTTGAACTCCTAGGAACTATCGCGAGCGGAATAAGCGTGGCTACTCTCGCCGTTCAGGTCGGGCAAAGCATCTTGAAACTCAAGGACTGTTGGAGCCAGGTTAAGGAAGCTCCAGGTACTATCAAACTTCAACTACGACAACTAGAACAGCTACACCGCATTCTAAAGTCTATTGAAGACAACCGGGCCCACATACAAGGTCTATCCATGCCAGCTGAAAGTCTGGAAATGTGTAAAGACGGAGCCGATGAATTGAGCGCTTTGGTTGACGAGCTGGCCGAAAAGTTGCATGAAAAGAGAGGTTGGGGCAAGAAAAAGGCATCATTGCAAGCTATATTGAAGAAGGATGAGATGAAGAGATTGAAAGAAAGATTGAATGAGGCAATCCAAATACTACAGCTGGCTTGTTGTTGTCAGACTAAGTAAGCTAGGCAGACTTATTTTGATGCCACGACTGAACTAAATATTGGACAGTGCACTTTTGCAAAGAAACACATTATTGTTAGAAACGACCCAAGAGATTATTCAGATGCAGCCAAACATGATACTCGCAGAAATTTTTAAGATGTTAACCACCAACACCAAAGTCCAATCCTCCCAAAATGTAGAGGATTCCTCGACGTATTTTGCCGGGATGACAGCTCACAATTTGAACTGCAACGTACTTTGGTTTATCCTTGGCTCTCTTCAAGTACGAACACAGTATCGTAGATACAAGGGTAAAACACGACAAGAGATCAGTGCTAAATACAAACTTCCAGCATGGTTCTCAAACCACGTTTGGGATATTTCGGCGTACAGAGTTGTCTCTGGCTGGCAATTCACTCTCAAAAATTACCGGGTTATCGCGATGGACTCACAATTTATTCAATGTATTAAAAATGGAGACCTGGCTGGGGTTCAGAATATGCTCACCGATCGGACTGCTTTCGTCAACGATAGAATACACTATCATCCAGACTATTATAAAATCAATTCTACTCCTCTACATGTACGTTGTTTCAACTTGGATTATTATTTCCCACTAACAGTAGAATCCGGTAGATAGCTGCGGAAAAAGGGGATCTTGAAATTTGCAAATTGCTTCTAAGTGAAGGAGCAGATGTTTTGGCTCTTGATGACCGCAACCAGTTAAGATACACCCGTTTGTAGTAATACTCAGTCACAATATGGAGTACTGACACTTCAATTAGGACACCACTTCAAGTCCTTTCTCGTGGAGGCGCTGCTAACACAGTATACAAACAGATCAACATGTTAAATCTCTTTCGTCTATTCATCAGTTTTGGAGCCGGAGATGCTCTGATCGAGGACGTGTCTGCTTTGTCAGGTTTTATGGGCTGCAAGACATCACTCAGCTTTCTTCAACAACAAGTATACCCTGCCTACTACGATTTCCCAATCAAGGAAAGAATGCAGTTGCTGCATGATTATGATCGCAGCTTCCCTCATTGGCACAATACATCAGAGCTGATAAGAACTTCACTGTGCCCTGGTGCAATAACACAAGAGGTCGCTACTTACGTAACTGTTGGTGGTCGCACTCTTTTGCACATGGCAACTTATGGTTTGGCCCATATGGTGGTAAGCTGTCTTTATAATAAGATCTCAGAGGACTGGCATCCAGAGCTTCGACCTGATCCCGCACTTAAGACAACGACTAATGATGGATGGCGCATACTAACACGGGAAATAATCATGGCTGGAGCGTTGGTAACAGCCATTGACGAAAAACGACGCACTCCATTCCAGAGGCTCATTTCCGAATTTGCGTACTGGTGGGCTTGGACACGATCTAGAGCTTGGATAGATAATTTTCATTGGCATGAAGCCCTGCTATGTCTGATTAATAATTGGCTTATTGACTTGGACTGCTGCGGAATAGACCTCCCAGATTACGGCAAAAAGGAGTGGGAACTTCATTGTGATTACCCAGTTGAATTTGGGACAATACGGACAACTCACCTACGGCTTATCAATTTCGCCTATGGACCTCGGCCAGAAGATTGGACATTCTGGTTTTCTGAACCCACAGATGAACTGGCTGGAGACTTCTGGAACTGGATAGAGAATCCCATTCATGACCACGAGACAGATGACTATGAGATAGACATTGAGCAAGATGATCTGAGTTTACCTCTACCAGGAGCGTGGGTTGAAGACGAAGACGAAGATATTGGATCTGATCTGGGCAAAGAAGGCGGTAGTTAAGCAAACAAGAGTCAGCAAAAAATAGGCCACTCTGAGATTCTTAATTAGTATCCTACAAAGTAGTCTAGCCCTGGTTGTTTGCCGCAACTTTCAATCTTCTTCAATTTTACATCGATCAGAGTACCTATTAGCTATTCACCTTTGGACATGCCTTCTTGGAACCGAAAGTCACAACTCAACCTGCCACTTCATTTTTTATTATTGGCAAGGTTAATTGGTCATGGACTCCGGCACCCGCATCGACATTGAAGACTGCTACTTTCGACTACTTTTAACTGTTAAATTTATGTTCAAGATCAAGTTTACGTCACTAGAGCATATAAGAAGAAAACCCATTACTAGCGCTTAGGCATCTGTTCACAATACCCTACTCTAAAGCAAAGGCAACTCATTCCTTATGGTTATGTGCCGTGGTGGTAGTTCTGTTGTGAGATGATATCAGTTCAAGTGCAAAATGGTTTGGATTGGTAGTTGATTGCATGTTCTCTAGATTGTCCGAAGCCCGTGCTAGTCTTTCTTTTTATTTTTTTATTTTTCTTTGTTGGAAAGAAAGAAGGGCATATCAGCTACTATGGGTTTTGACTTCATACGTGTTTCCAATTCTTATACAGTTCGGATAGAAAATAGGAGGTGGTCAGTACACATGTGTTTGTGTTTACTTCGTAGACCTCGAAGAAAGAGGTGACAACTACATGACAATACACAACACCACATGAATCCCACTAAACCCCCAAACACTCACTTTTCTAGCAACCCACCCCACAAACTCTCACCCTCTCACCCCTCAAGAAAAAACCCCTCCAAAATCCCATTAACCTCCTCCCTCATCTCCAACATAATCCAATGCCCGCCCTCAACCCTAACCTCCCTAAAATTCCCACAAAGTCCACCCCCCCTCATCTGTTCCCCCATATTTGCTGTATTCGTAATGAAATTCCGGGTACTGGAAACCAAAAGAGTAGGATGTTCTAGTCTATGATTCCTCTCTGGGATCTGTTCATCATCCGCCTGATTTATATTATGGAGTTGAGAGCGATACCAATTTATTGGTGCTGCATAACCTCCTTTTCCTCTGCTTGGGTTCGATAGTGGATTTGGATTTCGATTTCGATTTGAACTTGAGATAGAGAATCTCTCGAGATGTTCAGAGATTTCGTCAGGCGTGAGCCAGCTTGGATATTCGGTTTTTTTGTTGCCAAGTAACCATGTACGAAAGCCACCTGTTTTACCGATATATTCTTTTCCTAGATGCTCGTCTCCAGAATAGAATAATGAGGTTACTGATTCTGACTTGTTTCCCCTCCGAATCAGCATTTACAAAATATAAAAATATAAAATATTACGGTAGAGAGAAGTCAATGAGGGAGTGAAGGAAATTGAGTCCAGTGGGTTTTAGGTACGTACATGGGCATTCATCAACTCAGCAGCATCAACATCATCAAAGAATAGAAAATATCCGAAGATTTCGAAACCCAGTTGATTTTTGATTTCGGAGTTGATGAATTGGATTTTTGAAAGTGTTAGGGAGTTATTTGGGGGTGTGTAGCCGACGTCCAGGAAGATGTATTTGGTGAAGCGTTCGGAGTGGTAGTTTGCTAGGCGGGAGAGGAGGAAGGAACCCCTATTTAGAGGTTTTGTTAGTTTCTTATTTTCCTTTCTTCTTTTCGGTCTTGGAGATTGGTGGTGTCGAAAAATAAAAGAGTTGCGTTTTATGGTGCGTTTGTTTGATGCGAGTTTTACTTTTGGTGTCTATGTGATGAGAGGGAGGAGAATGAATAACGACGTACCAATCATGTCCTACACCAATAACCTTTTCAATCCCATTATGATCCAAAATCGAAATTATGTCTTCTACCATTCCTTTGCCCGTGTACGCCATTATATCTAATGGCTTAGAAGTACCTATCAAACAAATAAACAATTAATACCTTGATCAAAATAGTAAGCGTGAAATTTCTCGACCCAAGCTAAAGTGGTTATGACTCTTTTCTCCTCTTTCTATGGGGACTCACCACCATAACCGAGTAAATCCGGAACCACAACCCCATATCCCTTTTTCGAGAAGAATTCCACTTGATATCTCCAATCGTGACTACTTGATGGAAAACCGTGTAAGAAGATGATGTATGGTTTTAGTTTTGATTTTGCTCCTGATGGGGATGAGGGAGATGGCGCCATGTGAAGATAGCTGTATGTATAGCCTCGAGGGGTTTTGTGGGTGCTGTATGGACTATCCATTTTCTACTATATTTGTATCTAGATATCAACTTCTGTCGTCTTGTTGGGTGCAAGTAGAGTGTGAATAGAGGGTAGGTATGGCTTTCTGGGGATACGAAGTTGAAATAGGTAGGGAAAGAGCTAAGTTTGAAATGTCTCCGAGAACTTTGCGAAGTGGTGAGGCTGTGTAACCAATTGGAAATTTGCAAGCACAATGGTTGGATGTACTGGAAGAATATAAGTAGATTCCTTTTTTTAAAGAAGAAAAAATTGTTTTGGGTGTAATTCCTAAGCATTATATTATGCATATTCCATTCTAAATCTGACTTCTATTCTAATATCTTGGTCTTCGTGCAACGCGAGATACTGCGAGCTGTCCGAGGACAGGAAGCGCGGTACAGTACAGCTTACTCACTTCTTGGCAGCCTTCAAACAGGCACAAGAAGCAATACAATGGATTGTTTATCCAATCTTGCAAAACCAAGCTGCATCATTGCCAGCTAGCTTTTCCTTTCGTTTTTGATCGAAGTCCACAACCTGGGACTCGAAAGCCTCGGTAATACTGATGTTTTAAAGCGGAGTGTTGTATTATCAACGGTAAGGAACCGCAGGCCTATAGACTTGAGAGAAAGTGTTGGAGTCAGGACTGGATGTGACTCACAGTGACTGCCAACATTCTCCCTGTCTCTACACATCTGTAGCATGAATAGCGGGTTTCTGCTTGATGTTGTAGGGCCTTTTATCTAGAGTTTGTTTTCGAGAAGTCGGTTTGATAGGTGACGTGAGTTTTTATTTCCTCTCTTCCATTTCGAAGTCCTCTGCGTCTTCCAGTTCACCTTCCAAGAAGATCTCATGACCACTTCCTTCATAAACCCACAGCGCAGTCACACAACCAGCTGCAGCAGTTCCAGCGATACCCCACCAAGCAGCTCCGACAATACCACTCTCTAGCCCCTGGCCGTACCAGATTCCTCCAACAATTGGCCCAATAGTACGGAATGATGCTGAGACGCTCTGGCCAAGCCCGTGAACAGTACCGAGAACACTGGGGTGAGGCGAACAGTTGTTAAGCAATATAATAGTGGCTGGGAGTGCAAAAGTCCTTGCTGTGACTTGTAGTAATAGTACCAAAGTGATACCAAACCAAATGAAGCCTCCGGCCGCTGCATTGGGTGCTGCTGTAGTCGATGGCAGAACGGAGAGATAGGGAGCGAATAGATAGGCGAAAGGGAATAAGAGAAGGAAAAAGCGGAATGATCGTAGCGTCCCGAGACGAGCCTGAACTGGTGGATAAAGGAAAATTTGAAGAATCATGCCGAGTATTCCAAGGATGGAGGTTGCAAGACCAACGGTTGCAGCTGGCATTGCAAGACCGCCGGTAAATCGGAATGGAAGAGAACGTTCAGCTGCCGTGCCCAGAGGACGAGGAGTTGAGAGGAAAAGAGACCATAGATTGGTGAAGGCACTGTAAATAGTCAGTCTAAATTCGAGGAGCTGATTTATATAAGACCTACCCAACATGGAAGTCAAAGAAAGCGGTTGTAACGAGTGTAAAAATAACATTCCGCGTCCAGAGACGTCGGAAGGGTAGTTTTTGAGTGGTTTGCTGAACAACCTTGTTTTTTGGCTTGAAGTTCTCGTGAAGAGGAGAAAGATCTTGATGAGAAGCCGTGACCTCAGGCTCTACCAGGGAGTATTCTCCTCTTGAGCTCGGGCTGAAATTGATGGCGTCTGAGATTCGTCGTCTCAAGTCAAGTCCCAAGTCGTATTTCCCTTTCCGTTCTTTAAGGGTCTAGTAACTGTTAGTGTCGCTTTGTGGTTCAACATCCAAACATGCTTACCTCTTCCAAAAAGAAAAACACTAGAGCTGCCGAAATTGATAATGAAATCGCGTTAATTATGCTTGGTAGTGCATATGGATAATCTCGGAGCCATTTTGCACCGAAAACAGCATTCTCCCCAAAAATCCCAGGAAGTGTCATGGACGGGTCCGCCAGCAGTCCTCCCATAACTGATACCCCATCAGTACGAATTAAATGGATTTTCAGTCATGCAACATACCTGGACCTAAAATTCCTGCAACATTGAAGCTCATAGGCAGCAATAAAAATGCTCTGGATTGGTACTTTTTCTCCTTGGTAATTTCGGCGATCATGGTTCGTATTATTCCAACCGTTCCGTTGATTCCACCTCCAAATATACGAAACATAGCTGCTTGCCAGAAACTAGTGGCAAAACCATATCCTATACATGAGATAGCTGTACCAACCAAGCCAATAAGTAGAACTAATTTTCTACCGCCAGAACTAGCATCGGCTGCTTTCCCCCATAACATAGCAGTTGCAACCTGAGCGCCAGTGAAGCAACCCTGCAGAATTCCAGCCTGCGATGAAATTGCAGCATCCGACAATGTTGGATCAAAACTTTTGAGCTGATAAAACA
This sequence comes from Pezicula rhizophila, assembly GCA_022190145.1. NCBI lineage: Eukaryota > Fungi > Ascomycota > Leotiomycetes > Helotiales > Dermateaceae > Pezicula > Pezicula rhizophila. The sequence goes on from JAJONI010000473.1 coordinate 14,805, forward strand.
TATATGCTTGCAAAGATGCGACTTGCAAGAAATCAACGAGTCGACTAAGGAATAGGATGGCGAGCTGGTCTTTGCGTGGGAGAGAAAGCCATGTTACCGGCTGTGGTTTGAGCTCGAATTGGGCTCGTAAGGGCGTGGCTTCCGGGTCAGAGTTTTGACGATCTGGAAGACTCAGTAAACTGGAAGTTGTGGCAGAGCCTTGGCGGCGATTAAATTGGCTATTATTCATTTTGTGTGCCCTCTCTCGACATTTGGAATGTTGAACAATACAGAGATGAGACAAACGAAAGGAACGACGGCAAGGCGAAGGACGACATCTTCTAAGAAAAATCTCTTAGTGAGAGAGAGAGAGCTCTAGAGGAGCAAGGACACATTCTGGAATAGCGGCTTGGCGTGATGATGCCCCCCAAGATCTTCTGTTAGACATTTTTATCTCGGCGCATCGGCTCACTAACGACCGACAAGGGTACAGGCTACGCAGGCCTGTTGTCGTCCATAACTGTAGCGAGAACAGTGCTTGGCAGGGGCAGATGATGGGAAACGCTGCTCGCTGTAAGTACTGTACTGTACGTACAGTATGCTGCACGCAGGAGTCCCAGTTCCCACGCTACGCACGCTTTGTCGACGCATTGTGTGGCTGGTAATCAACGGTTGCGCGTTATGATGCGTCGTCTCTGTGTATGGTATGGGTATGGGTATGTGGGTACGGGTATGTGGGTACGTGGGTATAGATGGGTATATTTGGGTATATGGGTATATGGGTATATGGGTATGGGTACGAAAATACACAAAAGTCCAGGGGTGCAGAACATCAAACTGAAGCTTAAAAGAGCTAAGTCGAGCGAAGTATGTGATAAAAGCCGATCATGTGAGATAAATATCGTCCAAATGATTGCTAAAACTTAATAAATTAATTATTCACCCAGGACCCAGGAGCTGGTTCCATTCCGACGACGATCCCTTCCATTGTTCTGGTGATCTACAGTGCCACAACATCTCATGGCCCCCAATAGTCAACTTACTCCATACAGTAAAATAAATGTATATCTCCGCCTTCCATATCCACAATCCACAACACATATTGGATGGCATGTCATGACGTTGAGCGACCTTATCATGATCATCTAAAGCACCCCCTTCGGGAGTATTCTTTCGGTCCACTTGCGGAAATAAAAGCTTGAACGTCAGGGCCAGTTTAGTCGTCGTAATGAATATCAGATCTTGCAACCACCAACCCTCCCCCACAACCCAACAGGCCCGGGTGCTGTCCAGTTGAGCCACCAGTCCTGGTTGCCGCCAAAGTCTCGATACACATGGAAACTCGTGGCCAAAGTCATGTCAATTTATAGAGCCTAGTGGCCGTTGAAGTGTGTACTGTACGATAGACGCCATCATCGTCGTTGCTCAAACACCAACTGTTCTATATCCTCATAGCTCCCGGTCACCTTTTCAGATGAACCTCATGCTTGTCTTTTAAGAGTCTGTCTTCCGTCTTGGACTACTATCATGATCTTGAGGCTCTCGCTTTCTTCGTTTCATTCTGTACAGCCTGATCTCATTTCCGTGGACGGTTTGCAATGAAACTGAACGCCCTTGCCCTCCTCTTCTGCACAGCTTTCACACATGTCTTTGCTGATGCTGGGCCATACATCGCTAGCCAGGAGTTTGACAGTGGCGACTATGGACCATATCCCGTGCAAGGGTTCCGCTCTTCAAAGATACTAGCTCCTCGACTCAATCTTTTACAACATGCCGAAGAATGCGAGAGTTCTTTATATACCTTTATCGGGCCCAGAGGGTCACAAGTGGCCAATCCAATGGCCATGATATTGGATTCAAAGGGCAATATGGTTTGGGCAAAGGGTGGTTATGGGCAAGTGTATAACTTCAAAGTGCAGACATATAAAGGGAAAAAATACTTGACATTCTGGGCCGGTGACGATGCCGTGGGCGGTCATGGTGCAGGGGACTACTACATGGTTAGTAATGCCAAAATATAGACTCAATTGTGTGGCTAAATACCGACATTTATACTCATAGTTAGACACCAATTACAAGGAGGTTTACAAGATGAAAGCCGCAGGAGGTAAGGGAGGTGATCTTCATGAGTTCCGCATAACTGAGGAGGGCACTGCACTTATTTCAGTATATGAGGTCACAACCGACGATCTTACAACCCTTGGAGGCGCGACAAATGGAAAGATTTGGGACTGCTTGATCCAGGAAGTTGATATAGAAACTGGGGAGCTCTTGTTTGAATGGCGGGCCGCAGAGCATTTCGAAGCAGCAGACAGCCCCAAGCCGATTGGAGGTGACGGCGGAGTATCCATGTTTGGGAAGCCTTTCGATTTCTACCATATGAACAGCATTGATAAAGACGATAAAGGAAACTTCCTCATTTCAAGCAGATACATGCGTTCCGTCACCTACGTTAGTGGCAAGACTGGGGACATTCTATGGGTTCTTGGAGGAGCCAAAAACAGCTTCACAGATCTATCTGAAGGACGAGCAACGAACTTTGGCTATCAGCACGATGCCGTATGGCAGAATAATTTTACCGAAATCACACTCTTTGACAATGGAGCAGCCGAAAAGCAGGAGCCGACCTTGGATTGGACTCGTGGGTTGCGGATTCGGATCGATCAAGAAAACATGACTGCGGAGCTGGTAACGGAGTATATCAACCCTAATCGCATCCGAGCCGTCTCCCAAGGTTCCTTGCAACAATTAGACAATGGCAATGTGTTCATGGGATATGGTAATAGTGGTGCGTTCACAGAATACGCAGCCAACGGAACTGCGCTTTGCGACTGGCATATGGGACCTCAAGCACAGTTTGGCAGCGGCAATATCCAATCGTATCGCGCTTTCAAGTACGAGTGGCATGGATGGCCAACAACGAAGCCAGATGCCAAAATTCAATATGGCCCAGGACTCACGTACCACGTGAGTTGGAATGGTGCCACAGAGGTGGTAAAATGGGTTCTGCAAGGTGCAACAGATCCAGAAATCGAAGACAGCTTATGGCAGAATGTTAACTCAACAGAGAAGTTGGGATTTGAGACGAGCATGTCACTCAGTGATGATTGTCCAAGATATCTTCGTAGTCTGGCGATAAACTCGGATGGGAAGGTCTTAGGTGTTAGTGATGTCTTTGACGTGGAACAGGAAATGGTAAGCTCTCGATTTCCTAACGCCTGCCGCACGCCATTAGATAAGACTAACCAAGTACACACAGAAATGGTACCTTCCTCCGCCCCAAGTGCATGACAGCGATACTGTTTTCCTAAAATTCTTGATGGGCTTGGCTGGATTGACCGGTATAGTGGTCGGAACTAGAGAGGTTCTCACTTGGCAGCAACGGAAGCAGTTCCAGCTCGTTAATTGGCAGCCTCGATGGGTTGATTCCTCAGTATGAACATTCTCTTTTCGTATCGTTTTTATATATCAATATACCCATTTCAATTTCAGGCGGTCTATTTGACAGAATTTCATCATCACATGACGACTATAAAAAACCCCCTTCTTTCCCCAAATTCGAATAGATGGCAAGCTGGATCGTGGTTACCGCTGGCTCTACCCGGTACCAACTCTCCAGTACATCAAACCTCATGAATAACAACTTGGCACATCGGTAAAACGGCAAAGTTCATTCATACAAGAATACCCCCATATCCCCTACCCCTATCTGACCACAAACGTGGATCACCTCCTATCTCTGATTCGCCCTTCCGCACCTCCATCAAGTTCTCAAGCACGCTTCACGCCAAACGGTTATTACGACTGTATGCATACATCCAACTAACGAGTCCTGACGACCAAACAAAAATCACTAAATTGTGTGTTGCAGTAGGAAATCTGCTCGCACACATCTCGTACTTTATCCAAGGATCAGCATTGAGGTAACATAGCTGACGCGTACAGTACAATTGTTTTGTCGCTCTCAGCAGTAGAGGCTGCTCTACGAGTCGGCGAGAGATCATGATACGCCGTCCCCGCCCCCTCCCTGGTTTTCCTACCAAATTCAAGTCTCGCTTATTGAATTCGTTAAGACAAAGAAAGACGAAATAGCACTAACTTAAATACTGTCAAATAACAACGCAAAAGGAAATATACCATATAACCCTAACTAACTAGCCCTAACCTTAACCATCCTAACTAACCCTACTAACCTTAACCCCCCATCCCCCAACCTACCCTAAATAATTTAGAGGCATTCTCCATTTGCAGGGGGAGGTGGGGACAGTGTATAATCACCCGTCGGAAACTCGACGTTCCATTCTGCATTGGCACGATTGGCAGTTAGTGAACTAGGAATTCTGCGGGGCGCTTTTCTCGTAGTTTCCTCGCTTTCTCGCTTTCTCGCTTGAAGCCGAAGCAAGCTCTCGCACTCTTCCCTATGGAGGTACATATTTTTTTTTCTTGGCCTTCTTTAAATGGGGGCTAGGGACGAAGCTTGTGGGACACTCTTTTCTGGACGAAATTGGAAAGAATGCCATAAATTGCCCAGACACGGAGAGTCGGCACGGCGTGTTGCGACGGCGTTGATGATTCGCCTGAACTATTTCCCCTGTCCCATTTTCTTCTTTCTCCTTTTCCTGGCAAGCGCGCTCAGTTGCTCGCTTAATTCTTTCTCACCCCTTGGCAACGACTCACTTCAAGGAATGGCGCGAATGGCTCCAATGGCTCCAATTCAATGTCCGAACTGCTTTTCGCATTCGCTGGTATGCCTAGAACCAAGAAATGACAAGCACACCAAGAACAGTAAGCAAATAACATGAGAGATATATTTTTTGACAAAATATGGATTTTTGATCTTAAGAAAAATTTTATGCTTTAGATCTCTTATCTATATCGTTACACGATAGTATCCAGTTTTCCTCGCGGATAGCTACTCTCCCCACCAAGTCCACTGTTTTCAACCCTTGTATGCCATGATATGCATCAAGAATGAATATATACAGAAAATGAAATATATGTCGACCCGAACAAGACCAAAACCAAAAGAGAAAAGACATAATGAAACCTGTGCCAAGGTCCATTCCCAAGGTGTATCTCTTCCCAAAACTCCCATAACCATGCGAAAAAAAATCCAAATGCCAATGTAGGAATACGACGTGAATACGGCGGCGGGATACAAAAAGGGATATCGTATGTACGCCAAGTATGAGTGGCACTCTTGAGGGATAAAAGTGTGCGGAAAAGGCCGAGGAACGCGAGAAAGTCAATCATCTAGATGGATGACATGCTGTTGCCAATGATTGGGACAAAGTCAACCTGAACATGACCGCCGTACATCTGCATCAACCAAGCCATCAAGAACCAAATGGCCACGCTAGCAAATGCAATAATGGAGTACCTAAAAGCAACATTCTTCATCTGATTACGATTTCGTCTCCGACTGCGCGCAACGAAATCCGTATTATCGTTTATGTGAGGGAATTTGCATCCTTGGGGAACGGGGTCACCAAGGAACTTGCAAAGTGGCTCCCAACCGTCCTTGATATTGAACTCCAAGAGTCTATCTTCGGGAACCAGAGATTTGACATATGCGTAATGCTCTGTGAAGATGCGCTTTCCTTGATTAGGGAAGTCTCCCTCGAAGAACTCGTCGAAGAATTTCTTGAGCATCGGATAGTAGAGTCCTGCGGCCCAGGAAAAGTATTGTAACCAGCGAAGTTCTGGATCCATGACACGCCAGTAGACTGTCTTCATGGTTGAGGCGTGCCAGCTATCGACATCGCGGGTTGAGAGAACAACCTTTGCTTCGGGGTAAGCTTCAATCAATTCCTTTGCGAATGCTACGGCTGGCCAGTCGCAAACTGCCTGGCAGTGTCCTAACAATTGGTCCCAGTCTGCGCGGGTGAAGGCTGGTCCGTTGTCGAATTTGGCCGCAAACGCATCGCGCCAAAGGAGACAATCTGGAGGGTTCTCAATTGATGCAGACATCATATGGTAAGTATCTTCATAACCAAGTTGTTTCATGGCTGCACGGATTGCTGCAAGTAATTAGTTAGTGAAAGATCTTCAACAATTCGAGGGTAAATTGCAATAACTAGACAGAAAACGTACAAGTTGTGCCAGTTCGTCCAAGACCGAGCATGAGAACTCGCATTGGAACTGTGCGGTGCTTCTGCCGGCGATTGATATCCGTGTCATTGGTAAAGATATCGGTGATAGGCTTGGGAGTGTACTGCTTAGAGAACGACATTTTGTGGTAATATGGTGGGATGTAACTGTGGGGAGTATAGTAAAAGTCTCAAAGCTAGAATGAGCGTGATGAAGTAGAGAAATGGCGTGCGAAGAATTGGAACTGGGGAAACAGATATATAAGAATTGAGAGCTCCCACCAGGAGTACCAAAGCACACATACCATCTACTTACGTCTGACTGCTGCACAGCCATCTGCTAGACTCGCTGCCCCTCAACAGGAACGACGAGGCTCCAGAGAATACCCACGGTCCAAGCCATGTTGGATGCCAAGACTTCCTGAAGATCATATAGAAATTGGCTCTTCCAACTTTAGAAGACAGTCGTAGCCGCGTTACGTAGACAACGGGGAAAAGAGATGGGGCTTGTCGCCTGTACATCACCACCCTCTGATCAACCGCGACTCATCACGATCAACGACCAGTCGACTCCTCGTAAATAAACCCTTACAAGAAAATCCTGCTATAATATGTGGTCGGTGGATAGTCAGCAATTTCGTCTCTATCGGGTAATCAGATCGTGGTTGGTACTGTACTTCGATAAACCGAAGGAAGGGGTTACAGTACACAGGTCTCGCTTTACTCACCAACCAACTATTCATCCAACCTCCTTATCCCTGGAGGCAAGGAACTCGTGGAATAATGCAGGCCCACGCAAAGTCTCGGCGACTGGGTTCCGTGGACCGATATAATACTTCGTAATTCTTGCATTATCTAAAATACCCTAATTTAGAATACCCCATTCATTCCCCACTGAGCCGAGGGAAGGGTAAGGGATACTCCGTCCCTCTGTACCACTTTTTGATTTGCATCTAGAATATTATTATCAGCATTGTATGTGGGGGTAAAGTATGGAAACGCGGTTATTCAAGCAAGCAAGGAACACCAAAACAACAAGAAGAGGTGGCTGAACTGATAAAAAGACGTTGCAGTCGTCGAAGCGATCCACAGAACTTGGGTCTTTGCCCCCATAATCCAAGTAAAAAAAGACCCATCGCTAATCATAATCCCTTTATTATTTGAAGTTCTCTCGCCACAATGATACAAACTTAATCTAATCAAAAGGAAAAACAAACAAACCTTTGTTTTATTTCGTTTTGTGAAAATGAAACAGCATCCGATGAACACGCGCGTCGCATGGCATAAAAGGCTTGAACTAAGCCTCGAGTTTGATAGTCTGCGGATAGAAAGCTTGGTTGGATAACCGACGGTACATGAGCCGGTACCTTGGGGACACGGTGCACGGCGTACAGCATATGGCGTGTGATATGGGGATTGCGTAAGGAGTTCAAGAGGTCTTGAGTATTCATTTGATGTCAATATCTCCAAGTAAACCATCTGGTGTCATCAACAATTGGAGTATTTGGAAACTCTGATTTGTCTCAACATGGGCAAATCTGACAAGTAAACGTCTTCTCGCCTCGAAACCCCTTACGACTACATTCCTCGGAATGTGATTCAGTAACAATGTTGTACACAGAGGGTCAAATGTGGGTGAGGTCTAAACATTCTCATCCAGTAAATTGGCCGCGTCAGTGAATATCTCGATACTGTACTGAGAACAGTCAAAGCCACACCACACTCTAAAGCAAATAAGTGATGATGAATCAAACTTACAGATGGCGTGAGTCGGCGCATTTGAAGTTTTGGGCTCTGACAATTAGAACCGACTGTGAACATTGAGGGAGATGTATACGAATCTACCCCAATCAAGAAATATTTACTGTGCATCTAAACTGAAACATGCCGTAATAACGATCTTCCATTCCACAATGGTCTCCTTGGCTATTCCAGTCTGTTTTTTTTTTTTTTTTTTTGAATGTTCTATTTTCGAATATTTGAAATTCCTCAATACCCCTTCCAAATTCTCGTGCCCATGCCCCAAATGTTTCAACCGAAACCATACCAATTCAAAATACCTCGGAGTCAAGTCCCTGAGGTGCCTAGGCCACCTGTTCATCTGGTAGATTTACCTCACTGGTCTATTTATCCATCGGTTCTTATCCCCTACAATTCGCGTAGCAGTAAAATTGTGATATTCAAAATTCTCTCCATTCTGACTATCAAAACTACGAAGCAAATGTACTAAGTTGATCAACGTCATACAGTATTGTTGGAGCTTCAGCCTTTAATAAATAGTCTGAATGCGAAGTTATTCTATTTGATACTATGGACCTGTGACAAATTAGTTGACCCTTTCTGCTAGCCGAGCTAGATCAACATGGAACAGGATGTTAAGGAGTATCCTGGTTAAGAACTGATGGCACAGGGAGTTCGTGAGGAGAAGTAAGAAGAGGGTTCAATGACTTTTGAATATGATTAAGACAGATTGGTACATGTATCGTTTTGTATACTTAATTCATTTAGAGCGATATTAGCTAATATATTACAGTCTGTTGTGCTTAACTTGAAACTCCTCACACTCTGAGTTTGTTTGCTATTGTTGTAGCT